>BQNB010158220.1:0-15057 GCA_026074375.1 Tanacetum coccineum
TTTATTTATTTTGACTTTATTAAAATCATTACGGGTATGGTTTCCACGTCGCATTCCCATATCATATTCGTTATTAATCGATAATACAGTTTTGGAGTATTAGATTTATTTATTTTAATAAAGAAATTTAATCGACTTTGTCTTTAATTTAGTGGAACCACCCAGCTGTCGATCGCGATCCTGATCCCAACCAATCCTATCCTACCCGTGGGGTTTTCGCATAATCAAAAAAGTGGCATCACATTATGATATTTTGACGGTCGATCAGAATCTCAGACTAATTTAATTAACCTATATACTAAAGATGGAAACGGAAAGCGACAAAATAAGGTAGGCCGGGCCACCTTAGTGCTGGGGTGCTTACTTGGGTCGTTTGTAGTAGGTCTATTGGATTTTTTTATTATATTTTTCTTCTTCCCTTAAAGAAGATATCGATAACATCGATATCGTCATAACTCATGATACACAGATCATTCTACACCTACTTACCTACCGTCAAATGTCATCAAATCTCACATGCACCGTTGTTTCGGTGTGAGTTTCTAATTTTGATGGGTTATGGTGCTAACCCCAAACTCTATTGGTGTTAATTTTGTGGATGATAATTAAGTGATGCGCTATGTTGGCCAATTCTTCATTGACAGAGGAACAGGCTTGATTATATCTACGAGGTTGATTCTTAATCCGAATTGTAATTTTATAAACCTTATCAACTTTTTTGATTTTTTTTTTTGCAATATGAGGCAAAGTAGGTGATATTGAAAAAGTAAGTCTAGTCATTGAATGAGTGTGTTTATTTGTTGATAGGTGTTGATTCTGATCGGGTTTAATTTTGGGGTTTTGCAAACATGATGTTATATTGTGTTGTTGTTGTTGTTCGCCTATCCATGGCGGGTTTCATTGTTTATCTATGACGGGTTTCATTGTTTATCATGAAATACTATAGGAAGTTGTTTGAGATTGTGAAAAATAATAGATTCTGTTGTTTTTGGTGTTCTCGAACAACTGCCTAGAGTAGTGACGATTACTTGAAACTGTAAGATTAATCCTTTTGAGATTAATGGAATGATAAAATTGTTATGTCTTGACCATCTTAATAATGATTGGACATTGGGTGGTGTTTGACACGTATCTTGGCTTGGCAACCCGAAAGGTATTGAAACATATGCAACCGGTGTTTGCAGCCATGGCGTTGTTTGATCCCCTTTTGTCTGATTGTTTCTGATTTTGGAATATGTAATATAACCTATTTTGTATTAGGTGGTATTTGACCCGTGTCTTGGTTTGGCAACCCGGAAGGTATTGAAACAAATGCAATCGGTGTTTGCAGCCACGACGTTGTTTGATCCCCTTTTGTCTGGTTGTGTCGGATTTCAGAATACTTCATCTATGGGGTTTATAGAGGTGACCTATGCTAGCCGATTGTTTCTGATTTTGGAATATGTCATATAACTTATATTGTATTGGGTGGTATTTGACCCGTGTCTTGTCTTGGCAACCCGGAAGGTATTGAAACAAATGCAACCGGTGTTTGCAGCCACGACGTTGTTTGATCCCCTTTTGTCCGATTGCGTTTGATTTCGGAATACTTCATCTCTGGGGTTTATAGAGGTGGCTTGTGCTAGCTTATTTTGTCGCTTTCCGTTTCCATCTTTAGTATATAGGTAAATAAATACAATGGGCACTAGAATTTCCGTTAATATTGGTGATATTCGGGCAGTGAAATGTCACTTTAGCCACTGGATGAGTGTGTGTATGAATATTGGTAATATTGAATATAAGTGGCGATGATGAATTTAAACAGATTCTATTAAGGCTGTGGTCGTCCCTATCTTGGCGAGGCAACTTACCGGGTTTGCAGCCATGGCAGATGCATCCACTTTTTTGATTTATAATCTGTCTGAGTCTTAGACGATTATGTCTAATTTTAATGTGGTTGTTAGTTTCTAAGTCTCCTGGTATGGGGGATGGTACACCGGGAACAACTATGAGGATAATTCATACTACAACTTCTTATGTTTCGGAAAATGTTGATACTTTTGTCAGGCTGACCGTTTGGTGGTCGTACATCATCTGTTGACAACACAGGTCCGTCGGTTTATTATACGCTTCCTCGGATGTTTTTTCAAATTTGCTATTTCTTATGTTTGCGCGTATTTTGCAGGTTGTGTTTCTGCTTTTGATGTTGTTTTCGCTTTTGCTATCGTTCCCGTGGATATCACGTCTACACGTGTTTAATACTAAATACATGTTTATGTTAAATGGCGATGATGAGTATCAGCGGCCTATTACTTGGCTAGGCTACCTGTTTGGTATGCAGCCGTGATAGACCTTCACCTGAAGCTCTTATCTGAGTCAAAGCTCTATCGAATTAATGGAGTGCCAGGTTTGCTATTTCATTCTTAATTTTAAATCTTGCTTCTTTCTTTATGTATCTATCTCTGTGGACCACCCCTAATTCCATGTCAGGAGTCAACAACTATGGTGTGAAAAGGAAATTGCACCTCTCTAGGCGTTGACTCTTTACATGGATGTAGGAATGGTCATCATAATGTGGTAAGGGTTTTGCGCTGTTACACGTGTCTGCATATAGAAGATCGCTTCGAATCCAGCATGCGTGAGAGTGATAAAACCCTTATCATGTAATTGGATCTTACACTGTACTTTCCAATTATTCTGTTGTGGGCCGTCGTGGTGTTATATATATATATATATATATATATATGGGCGTTATTGTGGTGTACACCTTAAAATGGAAAACAATAAGCACACTTATAGGCATTAGATCAAGCTTGATGGATCAAGATCATATTTAGTTAATTGAGTGACTTAATTGTAATAAAATGAAAAACTAGTAGCAATGTGTATCAACGTTATTTTTTACAAACATTATTTATTTCACAATCATAAATTATATTCTTTTGACAGAATCTTTGTTACACAATATCTGTAACTTTTTATGCGAAAACAAAGTTGATAACTTTTCGGTCATTATTTGTTGTGATACAATTTATGACCAATTTGTACCGACTGTTTTGTGATAAATATGTTTTTAGTGACATAAATGGTGATACATAACCTTTTAGTAGCTTTTGATGTAATATTGATTCTAGTAAATAACACATGATCGTAAATTTAGATGCACAATTTCATGATACACTTTAAAATAATGATACGAGCTTATTATATAGTGATACATTAACTTATAGCTTTAATCCACAAATATAAATTTCAACACACAAGCTTTATAGCTTTAATACATGAACACTAAAAGTGATACAAGAACTAGTCATAAATTTAAAAATAATACACCACTAAAATCATATCCTGGTGTAAGTTGACACAACCATTTGAAACATAAAAAAGGAGAAATCTATTACAATTCTTATAATATTTCCTAGAAGGCTAATCAATATACCCAAATAATGAAACAAAAAGTTGACACTTGCATCAGTATTCACTAGTTGATACAATTGCAACCAACATATCACTAAAGCTTACACATATATCCAACAACTCATGCACGCCTATTCTTCAATGAAAGTCTAAGATATTCCGAACCATAACTGAAATTTAGTTGCTATACAACCACCCAAAATGATGCATTTAGTAAATCTGAACAAAAATGTTCGCGACATCCATAAACAATTGTGATACGTCTATGACATTGCCAATTCACGCATCCCACATTTCCTACAAATATAATGGCCATCAAAACAACAATAAAGTATTCAACAAGATACAAAAAAGAAAACCTCTTCATATAACAAAAATCTAAATAAGCAAGATAAAAAATTAAAGAAATTTCATGATAAGAACGAATAACAAAAAAGAACTTCACGACATACGCTGAGAAATAAGCAGATGTTGATGCAGCTCGCAGAGCATTAATATCTAAGCTGCAACTCCAGATTGCACCTTTATGCCCCTCAAAGGATCCTATCCAGTCCCCAGTTTCACCGTTTCTAGGCATAGGAGTAGAATCTGTATAACAAATTTTTCAGCGTAAGTACCCGACTTATGTAAATCCACCTAGTGACTCAAATAACACATTCATACAAGCATAAGATAGAAATATTCATATTTAAATTGATGCATGAGTGCCATGTTTACTTATATATAAATCACAAAACAACCCTAATTGATAAATCTTACATAAACTTCAACTGATACAAACCGACACATAAATAAACTAATTAATGATACACACTAACCATAAAAGATGTCTGCATAAGATATATTGGCCACAAAGATAAAGAAAACACAAAGATACCACCTGATAAAAATAATTACTTGTAACGTAATTGATACACTAATACACAATTGATACACATGTATCACCTTGAGTCGGATTTTGGCGATAGTTAGGATTTCGTCGGTGGAGGAGGTGATTTAGCCATAGATATGAAGAAAATATTTTTGTATTTTTATATTTTTATTTTTTATGCAGGCTATTTAAAGATGGTGGTGGAGGTTCCTGATTCCAGCTGACTCACAAGATCCATAGCCACATGCTCATACCCGACCGACAAAACATAAAGACATCATGAAAGCTCAAGTACATGTTTCAAGACTTCCGCTACTCTGATACCGTACGTCTTTCTTAAAGTGACGAAGTATTAAAGTCAAAGAATTTCAAAGAAGTTTCCGTCACTCTGATACCGAACGTCTTTCTCGAAGTGATGAAGTGTTAAAGTTAAAGAATTTCAAGAAAGATGCAACATTAAAGCTTTCCAAATCAACAAATCAAGAAGGTATGAGCATGTCGGTCCAGAAGTCACAAGTCTACAAGATGGCAAAGTTACAAGATGGAGTAAAGAGATTATGTTTGGTTGATGATCTCAAGATGATCAAGATTACATATTCACATACAAGTCAAGTTCAAAGAACAAGCTCAAACCTAAAGTCAATGATCACTACAACATATTCACAAGAGAAAGTCAAGAGTACGAGCTAAAGACTAAAAATGAAGCATAGTATGCTAGGTTCAAAGTTTTGTAAATTGGAGTGACCTCTCTTAGGGGGAGATTGTTGAAAACACAAAAAGTGTCGGTCACTTCCAAGTTGTAATAGTCTTAGCTCGTAGTTTATGTAATGATTAGATTAGTAATCTAGTCCGGCCCAAGACCCATGGGAAGCCTATCATAGCCCATGGGCCGGCATATAGGACATATATATACACCTCTCCATGCCTTGGAGAGGTGGTTGGTTGTTTTCATTCTCATTTTCCACCTAGTTAATAACATCATCCATTTCCATATACTTTCTCTCTCTAAAACTTCACAACCCACATCTCACTCTTGTTCTTGGTTTAGATCATAAGATTACTTGTATTCTATAATGGGAAATACAATAGTAATATAGAAAGCTAAAATGAAGAAGACGTCTCCATGCGAGAACTTGATCATAGGATATACGAGCATCGTGAGAGACATGATAATGATGATCAGGACGGGGCTTAGGATTTCCAAGAGTGCTTCAATGAGTTAACCGGTGATAATTTGTGAGAGAGGGAAATGAAGGAGAGTTTGATTTTTGAAATAAAAGGATAGATGAAGGAGGAGAGTGGTGTGTGATTTTTATATTTGAGAGGATGAGCCCTTGGGGTTTGTATGGGAAGGTGTGAAGGAGGTTTTGAATTTTGAATAAATGGATTTAATACCCGAAATTTTATGTCGAGACATCATATTTTTAGATGAGACACATATTTGAAATACATAATGCAAGAGTATGCTATACCCGGAATTTTTTTTTGAAAAAATATATATAATGTTAAATGCACACCATTCATGACACATTATCATGAAGAATAATTAGGAAGAAAAAAATCGTGTACCTTATTAATGATTGAAGTTCTTAGAGAGAAAATATTTACGACATCTCTTAGGTTAAAATACACATAGAATTTTGAAAGGTTTAATTAGTTTGGTCTTAGGAGAAAGATAGTAAATTTAAAGTCAAATTAAAAAAAATTGGAAATTTGAATTTTAGTTTTGCCCCAAAAATTTAGGATGGAGAGTTTGAGCTTGAGGCCCAATTGGTTTTATAATAAAAAAATGACTTAGCCCAAAATAAGAGATAGCAAAATATTTAAAAAAATGACTTTATCAGTTCGCTGGTTCTGTTGGTTTACCTTAGCCGGTGCTGTCGACAAATAAAACCGGTGGAACCGGGTTATTGGCCTAACCCAATAATCTTACATAAACTTCAACTGATACAAACCGACACATAAATAAACTAATTAATGATACACACTAACCAATCGGTACGTAACTCATACTCTACCAATACACTAACTATCAATCCAATCAAATACATAAAAGATGTATGCATAAGATATATTGGCCACAAAGATAAAGAAAACACAAAGATACCACCTGATAAAAATAATTACTTGTAACGTAATTGATACACTAATACACAATTGATACACATGTATCACCTTGACTCGGATTTTGGCGATAGTTAGGATTTCGTCGGTGGAGGAGGTGATTTAGCCATAGATATGAAGAAAATATTTTTGTATTTTTATAAAGAAAATAACTTCACAAGGAAAGATCTTCAAAACACTAATTGTCTAACGTCGGAATGACAATCGCTTACACTCTTTGGCAACGGCGCCAAAAATTGATTTCAATCAATTTAGGTATATATATAAATAATAATATATAATATTACTACTTATATTAACCAAATCAAATCAAGTGACCAGCCAAAAATTGACTTCGATCAATTTAGGTATATATAAAAATAATAATATATAATATTATTACTTATATTAACCAAACCAAATCAAGTGACCCTTGAAAAGGTTTAAAGAAAGAGAATCAATGAAATCCGAGTAGTATATGATACACCCGGGTCGTTTTTCCCCAACGAGACGTGCAATGGAAAGTCGAGAGTCGGTTTGATATTTGATGTTTGAATGGAACAAGATTTGATTGGATTTGATTTCTAAATCTACGGGAAAAATAAGTAAGGCAAACTAAAAACGAAAGTTATTAAAGCTAAAACCCTAAAACGATAACAGGAATCCTAAAAAAAACGCGACTTAAAACCAAAATTATCAAAATTTAATCCAAAAATGATTTTTTAATTTTTTATAAATCCTAAGTGACTAAAATGCAAGAACAAAGAAAAGTAAACAAAAAACGTAAGCAATTAAGGTGAAAAAACAAAGAAAAACGATAACGAGACCAAATCCTGTTCTTTAAAAAACTAAATTCTACAATTTTAACCCTACGAATAAAAATTTAATTTTTCTAAGTCCTAAATGGTAAAAGAAAATTAAAAAAAAAGAATTATATTTTTTTTACTTTTATATTTTTTTTATATGAATTAAAAACACTTTTAATGAAATAAAATGATTAAAAATACTAAACTATTTTAGAAAAATCTAAAAAATTCAGGGAAAGTGCATTGCACAGTGCTTGATCTAAGAAAAATAAAATGGGGTTGCCAGCTTATTGGAATAAGCTAAGAAAAAGCCCAAAAGGCTGATAAGCTAAATAGGTAAAAAATGGTTAAAAGATTAATTATGCAAAGAATAAACAGATGGCCCTACGGTGCAATGTTATTATGTGTTTTTGTTTGGGAGTTAGTGTGTGCAAATGGAGAGGTCACAGGTTCGACCCCTGTGGCCTCTGCTTTTTAATAAGCATTTTTTTTAATTTTCCTTTTTAAAAACTTGTAAAATAAGCAAATGTAACAAACTTTAACAAAACAACTTTTTTCAAAACTTAAAATAAGCTAGGAAATAAGCTAAAAAAATGGACAGATTTTAGCCTATTATAACTAAGAAACTAAAGGCTTAAACTGTGGGCTTATTTTAAGCACAATGTGAAGGCAAATAAGCAAAGATAGATGACTATTACCTAATAAGCACTAATTGACCAGGGAATAAGCAAAATAAATAAGCTGAGAACACTAAAAAGCATTAAAGACAGCAAGCTAAAACTAAACTAAGTGATCATGAGCTAAACTGCTAACTATCTAAAAGAACTTAATAAGCTAAAGCAAAACTTAAATAAGCTAACTCAGTCCAAGGCCCTATCCTAATAAGCAATAAAAACAAAATAAGCAAAGGAAAATGAGCAGGAAAACTTTAAAAAGCCAATAAGCACTTTGGCCAAAACAGTTAGCCAAACAACCCTAGGGACACTTTTCTAGCTTATTTTTAAGCTAGAAAAAGGATCCTTATGGCTTAGAAACTTATATGACCTTAAAGCTTATCTTATAAGCTACAATAAGCAGTAAAGAAAAAGGAATTTGAAATTCAAATAAGCCAGGAAAAAGCTTGAAGAAAAAGACCGTTTTCACTCAGCTTATGCTGATTTTTTTTAATTTTTTGAAAAGACAAAAAGACCAAATGCATGCCTAATTTTAAGCTATGAAAAGAGTTTTAAAAGCTAAAATAAGCTAAAACAGATAGAATAAGGACTATAAACTACTTGTGTAAGAAATATCAAAATCTAAAACTATTTCTAACTATTCTAAATTTGCTAATGAAAAATAGATTTGAGCTTTGAAAATGGACTTGACAGATTTGAATACTAATGCAAAAGTGACCAAGGACTCATAACCAACAATAATCCTACTGCATTCTAAACACAAAATGGACCATGACCAAAACCTTAAGACAACTTTTTAGAGCACAAATCAAATGAAACTGTTTTAAAGGATTAAAAAAAACAGATTTAAAGAACATATATAAAAAAAAACTTTACCTTATGTCTGAACTTAAAACTTGAAAGAACAGATTAAAAAACCACTGAAAGAGCTTAAGAAAGATGGCAAAGTGACCCAGAACAGATTTCAACCCCATTTGACCAATTTTCACCTCTTGACCCAAACACCCCTTTAAAGACAGATTTTGCAATTTAAAACTAAAACAGATCAAGAGATGTATCAAATAAGAACCAATAAGCATAATAAAGACACATTAAGCATAATTAATACAGAAATAAGCACAGATAAGCAGAATAAGCTATTGAACAGTAAATGCATAAAAATGGACTAGAAAATGAAATTTAGAAACTTACAAAGATCCTTAGCTGTTGGTTAAGACTTAGCACCCAAAAACAGCTTATAACTCACCCTATAGCTTCCCAAGAAGCACTAAGAACCCAAATAAGCCATCCAAAATTTCTTATTCATCCAATAAGCTGCAAACAGAATACCCATTCCTTTCTTAATGAAACAGTAAACTTATAAAAATCTTTTGTAAAAGCTTTTATGAGTAAAACAGTGGTATGAGCTTATGAGAGCTTATGAGAATGACTTGTGAACAGATAAAAGCTTAAGTGCATAAACAGATTTGCATAAACCAATAAACTTGAATTTTCATTAAACATAAAAAGATTACAAGGCTTGAAAATTTAAATGATAGAATTTAAAGACTTAGAAACATAAAGTTAAAACATTAAAAAGTAAATTACACTACTCCTAGATTACACTCCCCCCTTTTTACAATAAAAACCTAATATATTTATAAAGAACTAAGGGCAGTGCTACTTGTGCTTGTTGTGTGAGAGCTTCAAAGGTCAATCCAAGCCATCCATTTTGCTTTGTCCCCAAGGTCTAATATCTCAGCCATCAATCCTTTGTCATTTACCTTTGACGAATGAGGTTTTTGAGGATTGCCAATGTGGCATTTGCTGTTTTGTGAGTGGGGTTTGATGGAAGGTGATAGTTTTGTGATTGGAAACAGTAGACGAGGTTGAGAGTGACAGGGATGGGTGAACAGGGTATTTGGTGGGAATGGGTTTTGGTGTTTGACTGGGTGAAAGTTTGTGGGGTTTTGACAGGAATGACCCCTTATCTTGTATGGTTGAATTACATGGATGGTCCTTTGTGGTATAGATGTTTGGGGAAGTTGGCAGTTTAAGCCCCTAAGGTTATATATTATGTTTTCAAGCCTAGTCCTTGGACTAAATGCCTAAACAGTTAAAGGGGTGTTGGGCTAACGTTGTTAAGGGAGTGTTGGGCCATTTATGTTGGGCTTTTGGGCCGTGTTTATATAAAAAAGATTTTGGGCTTATTTGGTCTTCATGTAATACTTTAATGGGCTTACCCGGCATCGACTTTGACTTTGACTTTGTCGGGGTTGACTTTGACTTTGGCTTTTTCACGCACTTTCTGTTCCGTCCCCGATTTTGTCCGTTTTGGCTTCGTTTTTATCCTTTTTGTTGATATCCATTTACTGCACAATATAAATGCAAAACACACAAATACAATGTATTTTTTGTACGTTTTTAGTCATTTAAGTCAATAGAAAATGGTATGTGTAATTAAGCACATACCAAATCACCCATACTAATTTATTGTCGTGTCCCGCCACGCAATGCTACAAAGTAAACACTTAAGAAAACCAAGAATCTCAATCCCACTCGACTAATTACCTCGAAAAGTAGCTAAGTGTTTATCAAGGGGAATTAAAGAATCAATAGCTTTGAAAACCCTGTTTTTACCATTTTTAAATATATACACTTATTCTCACACATATTTTTTTATTTTTTCCTTTTTCTTATTTTTTGTACTTTCCTTTTTAAGCAAATAACTAACGTGTTTGACTTGTGAAGATGCTAACACTACTCATATTTTTTGTACTTTTCTTTTAAAACGAAATCACCGTTAAATATAAGTTAAGATGCTAACACTACTCATATGTATAACTTGTGAAACTTTTCACCCCCGATAATTATTATATCTTAGGTGAATGTGCCATTTCAAATTTCAACAATGGATCAACGTTTTGCAAAATTTCTATGCTTCACGTTCTACCCGAGAATAATGAGTTTGAAGGCGAGATCATCCCATGTAGCGACTTTCGTCTCGGCACATCCCAACCTTGCGGCTAAGTGACTAGGCTTTTGACACCCCACAAAGACTAGTATCGGGACTCACGGACCTTTGGTTTCAAAGACTCTTAGGTTTCCCGTATATACATAAAATTATAACTTAAAATGTAATAGTCTTAGTTCAAAAGCATATTTAAATTTAATAAAAAAGAGATTTTCCCTATATTTATTAATTCACGCTTACTACACTTAATATAATTGCACATCCATTAAATTAATGAAATCCTCGACCTTTTAGAAGGCTGCAACATCGGTTGTGAGCCGGCAAGATGCAACAAACTTTTATCAGTCTCGGATAAATACTATGTGCCTTATTTAGAAGACTGCAACATCGGTTGTGAGCCGGCAAGATGCAGTAAACTTTTATTAGCCCACAGTTTATTATTATTATCACCTCATTTTTTAACATATAATACCACGATATAAAGAAAATTTGGTTTTAGAAAATTTAAGTATAAATTTGAACTAAAATTATTGATATCGACTATATTTCAAAAATTGTTGATTTAAGTTTATTTTCCGAAGAGAGCACGTAATATTAATCTGGTTAGAAGCTTATGGGAGAGAAAAGCCACAAATTACACTTATGAGTTCTTAATATTTCCAAATAATCCTTGTTTAACATCCAACTCATACTTAACTCTATCATTTTTCATCCTTCGCGAATTTCCGCGAATGCTTAGTTTAAAAGTTAAGGAACAAGCTAGAGCTCAACATGCTCGATCGAGTCAAAATTTATTCTTATTCTACCCAGCAGGAAAGTCAAAATTGTGACAAAACACTTATTTTATTTTTGAAAAATTTTAAATTTTTTCATTTTTTTGGTATTTTGGTGGTAAAAACGGGATTACGTGAAAACAACGACTGCAGGCATAATCAAATCGATAGATCCCCCCATACTAGAACTAAACATTGTCCTCAATGTTTTAAGAAGGGTCTCTACGTAAATCTAAAGCCGTTATTAATTATTGCTAAAAGAAAAACGATAGACGGATAAGATTTGGATAATGGATCCAAAATGAAGCTGATAATTATGGCTCGAGTGAACGAAGGACAAAACCATGAGCACGAGAGTCTTCATAATCCGGGGCAATCCTGGACATACAACACAAACCACAAAACACGAGAAAGGAAGAGGCGAACCTCCTCACGTCACACTTATTCATTACTACTATTATAATTATATTAGGATAAGCATGGGTTGCCACCCACGAAGCGCTTGTTTATTAATGAGTCACTAAGCTTGACTCGATCCCCCATACTTGAGTTGGTCAAGGAGGATAGAAATGGAGAAACGGAACATCCAAGATAGGAATGTCCCCTCCAGAAATCATCATCGGGCTTTCAGAAAAATCAGAAATGATCTTTGAAGGATTAAAGCCCCGATGAGATAAGAGGTGAGGAGATTTTTCCTCATTTGAAGAAAGACTACCAGGATTGAAAACTTTTTCCTTATTTTTGGATGAAAATAGGAGCAAAGTGTCAAACACTGGAGAAAGAGGATCACAGATGAATGAGATAGAAAATTCATTCGGTGATAGAAATCTCTTGGATTGGACTTTAATGAATATCCCTGGATCGAAAATCTTGTTTCTAGTTCCAGAAGGAAAAGAAACTACAAGATCGGATCCGAGGGAATCATCAGAAGGAGCGAAGTCCGAATCCAGATAAAGGGTAAGATGGGTAGGGAAGACATTAGGCACATGAACATAAAGTTCTCTTGTTGGATTATCAAAAATATCCTCCACCACATCTATAGTGAAATTTTCCGAATCGGGCTCATTATCACAATAGAATGCTTCATAATCTGGAAGAGATAAATCAGAATGAGAAGTGGGATTGCCACTACTTTTCTCTTCCATATCAAAGCAGAAAATCTCGGATTCGGGTAAAGAATTATCAGAAGTGTCGGTCTCCTCCAAGAAAGAGTTAGGAAATGAGGAGGGAGACTTGAGTACAGAATCAGTAGATGGAGTGGGATTGTCCTTTAATGCTTCGATCTTAGCAATAAGAAGATTGATATTCAGTAATTTCTCATTTCTTCTCACGAAGTATATCGTCCTTCACCTCCTCTAAGCTGACGAGCTCAGAATCAGGAGTTGATGCATCGACATAATCGATGTCCTCACTGTAAAGAGGATCGTCATCACTCGAAGCATAATCATCGTATAACAATTACTCAATGAGACGAATATCTTCTTCTGGATCAAAATCAGCTTCATGAATTCCCGGTGGAATTTGATTGATAGGAGCGAGTTCACTGGCGAACTCCTCGAGGAGAGAGTCAATGTTAGGAAAAACCAATCGAAGTAATCTTAATAAGCAAAGATTCCAGAAGTATCATACTCGGCATAGAATGATTTTAACACAAAAGCACATCACACATATTAGTCGAAAATACCCTCGAACTCAACTGGGATTGGAGGACATATGACCCTTCGAACACTAGACAGTATTACTTCGTCCGATTCTGTTTCCGAAATAGTGTCAAGATGCTCGTCCCCCATACTTAGAGAGTTATCGGGCTCCTCGGTTGATAAGTCGGGTGTGATTGCATTAGACGAATTCTCTAAATATTCCTTATACTGAATAGTATACTCATCATCATCGTCGTCAAAAATAGGAAACTTCCAATATGGAGTAAAAGCTGCCTGCTCCTCCTGCTTTTTCTGAACTGCCTGCTCATGTTGTTGAATCGCTATTTTCACAACGGATTGCACCGTAGTTATCATTTCTTGAGCGTGCTTTACAAAAAATTCTTGGATACTTTCCTTAGGAGGTTGAAAACTGATGGGATACTGCGGGGGTTGAAATTGGTCAAAACCGGAAGAATTAGAATTAAAAAATTTTGATTCCATTGGTTGACAACTGAAAAACTCCATATAGATGTCCCTCCGCATTTCCACGAATAAGCTCATCGAAGATCAATTGATCACATTGAAAAGTCTCATGAGGACCCCCACAATGGGTACAACAAAGATATTGTGGAAGACTTGGTGAAGTTTGTAGGAAATTATCAAAGCTTTGATTGAAACACGGGTCCTGATTGTAGACAAACGGGACTTGAGGTGGACAATCATAACCATAATGAGCATCGTTTCCACAAAACTACCTCCACAACACGAGCAACCAGGAAGGTTATACGAAGACATGTTGCAGAATTAAATGGATAAGAGGGTAACAAAGATAAGAATTAAATGAATAAGAGGATAGAGAAGATTATTTATAGCAAAATACATAAGAAAGAAAAATATTTTTGGTAACCGATAATCGAACAAGTGTACGGTAGCTCTCTAGAAAACGCACAAAGAAGCGGAGGAGCGGGTAAGCGCGAAGCGTTTTAAAAACCTTCTCCTTTCGGGTCGAAGTTCGTAGGATCGACCCTCCTTATACCTCTCTTATAGTTTGTAATCTAAAGGTGAGCCGAAATCACAAGTGACACAACGGTTGATTTTGTTGTTTTTCAATTTTTTTGGTATTTTTGTTTTCTTGAAAATATTCACAAAAGAAATCGATAACTTCACGGGGAAGGGTCTTCAAACACTAATCTTCAAACGTAAACACGAGAATCGCACACACTTCCCCGGCAGCGACGCCAAAAATTGACTACAATCCTTTAGTATATATAAATATATAAAATAAATATATAATATAAATATATATAGGGATAGTATAAAATAAGAATAATGGGTAAGTATTCCGTAAGGCTTTTAGAAGGAAATTACTTTTACCCAAGGTAAAATCCCAAAAAACCTTCCCTGGTCGTTTCCCGACGAGGCGTGAATGGAAAATCGGTTACGTTTGTGATCGCGTGTTTGAATGATCAATATTTGATTTGGTTTCCTATTTCTACAAATATAATGCAAAAACAAATAAGGGAAAACTAAAAACTAAAGCAATTAAGGATAAAACACGAAAAAAGTTAACGGGATCCTAAACCCGTTCTTTAAAAACCCAAATTCTGGAATTTTAACCCTACAAAAGAAAATTTAATTTTTACATGTCCTAAATGATAAAAGAAAATTTTCTAAAAAAAGTTATATTTTTTTGACTTTTATTTAATTTAATATAAATTAAAAATTGTTTTAATCTAAAAAATTAATTAAAAACACTAAACTAATTTGGAAAATTATGAAAAAATTATGAAAAGACCTTTGAACAATGCTAATCCTATGAAAAATATAAGGGTTCACACAGA
>BQNB010158221.1:0-15057 GCA_026074375.1 Tanacetum coccineum
CGAGATCTCTCCCTGGCAACACCATTGCTAACCCAAAAGGTGAATTGAAATCCATCACCACCCGAAGTGGTCATGTTCTTGATGGACCTTCCGTTCATATGCCTCCTCCATTCGTTAATCCGGAGGAGGATGAACGTGCAGAGGAGACGTTAACGGACCTAGGACTCGCTGAGTATACCATTAAGGTCCTACCTCCTCTTGTCTAAAAAGCTAAACCTACTTCTCTAAAGAATTATGTGGTGCACAAAAGGGATCCTTTTCACCCCAATATCCCTTATCCTTCAAGAATGCACCAAGAAAAACAGCAAGAGAAAGATGAAGTCCAAATTCACAAATTTTGGCAAATGTCCAAACAACTTCATATCAATATCACTCTTGCCGATGCTTTGATTCTAATCCCAAAAATACCAAAAGATGCTTAAAAGTCTCCTTTCCAATAAGGAGAAACTTTTAGAGCTGGCAAATACACCCCTCAATGAAAATTGCTCAGCGGTTATCCTTAAGAAGTTTGGTATGTGCTTAATTACACATACCATTTTCCATTCTAAACGGACTTAAATGACTAAAAACGTACCAAAAATACATTGTATTTGTATGTTTTGCATTTGTATTGTGCAGGAACAAAAGGCCAAAAAGAAAGCCAAAAGCTCAACAAAACCAAGCACGGAATGGAAAGAACAAAGTCAAAGGTCATCCAAGTGAAGAAAATATAACTTGAGGGACTAAAAATTACCAAACCTCAAGTTGTATTACAAGAATTAGAAAGACAAGGGTCAAAAATGCAAACCGGCCAAAGATTGCATTCAAGTTATATAACTTGAGGGGACCAAACTGCCTACTCCCCCAAAAAGTCTTCTTTCCCGCCCCAAAACCCAGTTACAACTTGGATGTCGTCCCATACTTTCTCCTCTGCAAAACCACTTCTCTCCCTAGCCAAAATCATTTCACCCACCCTACTACTTCCCCCCAGCTGTATAAAGGCCATGTTGGCAATCCCTCACCTTTCCCAAGTATCTTCAATGGCTGAGATTGTCTCCAAAGAAGCACAAAAGAAATCGAAGGCTGGGATTTGCTTTAGAATCACCTCACACAACAAGCACACTTTGTTTTTATCTCTACAAAGAAGCACAAGCTGCAAGTCCAAGACTTCGGCTATAAATAGAGCTTTTTGTAAGCCTTTGAGGCATCTAGTTTTTAGTTTTCTTAGTAACTAGTTAATTTTGGTTAATCTTAAGTTTAATTTTCAGTTTTTAAAGTCATTTACAGCTTTTACTTTCAGCTTTGTAACACTTTCAAGTTTAATGCAAATTTGAGTTTTTAAGTCAAGTTTCAATTCCAAGTGTTAAGTTCCTTACTGGTATTGTTTTGTGTTTCAAAAAGCTCTCAACATAGCTTACTTATAAGCTGTTTTCATTAAGAAAAGATAAAAAGTTAAGTAGTTAAGAGAAAATCACAAACATCACTCTCAAATATACCACAGCTTATGTTATGGATGATAAGCCAGTTCTGGATGGGCTTATGGACTCTCACTAGCTTGCTTTATGCAAGCTAGAGCTTGTAGATTCATTGTTTGACCCTGTTTTGAGCAAGGGTGTTGTAAGTCTCTCTTTTTCTTATTGTTCTCATTTTCTGCAGAACTGTTTTAGTGCTTATTTTGCTTTGTGTTAGTTTAAAAATAGTTTGTATTACTTTATTAGTTAATACTGTTAGTTCATTTAATACAACTGCTACTTTTGAGTTAACGAAACCAAACACACTAAACTAAACACAAAAGAGTCACACAAACCCAACAAAACCTGCCAATAACTCACTTCAACGAAGCTGTTAAAAAATTCAGCTTATTTAAGTGCTTATTACGATTGACATTTTGCTTTTAAGTATTTTACTTTGTTATTTGTTAACCTGTTTTTAATTAGTTTGAAATAAAAATGATTTTTGGAAATTTTAATGGCTGTTTTGAACAAGCAGTACTAACTCCACGTTAGTACTGCTAGTTCATTTTTGGGAATTTAAACCTAGCAGTACTAACTTAAAGCTACCAGTACTAACTCCAAGTTAGTACTGTTAGTGAAAACTGTTAGTACTGTTGGTCCATTTCTGCTTATTAGCTTATTGTTTCTACTTATTTAAGATTGGTTTAGCTTTTTAGAGTAGATTAAGCCTATTTTAGTTTACTGTCTTCAGTAGAACTTATTTGCCCTTTTCAAAATAATTTTTAGAGTTTATCAGTTTTAGTTTTCTAGCTTATTTGTCATTTTAGTTTATTCTAGTTGCTTATTCCTATTACTAAGTGCTCCTTAAGGTTAGGTGAGCTTCTGTTTTAGCTTGTTTGCTTATTTATTGTTTCTTTGTGTTTTGTTAGCCTAGCAGTACTAACCTTAAGCTACCAGCACTAACTTATAACTAGCAGTATTAACTCCAAGTTAGTACTGTTAGTTAATACTGGTAGTACTGTTGTTAGTACTGTTGTGTTTATCTTGTTAATTTAGCTTAATTACTTTTTGTATTTGCTTATTTAGAGTTAGTTTAACTTATTTGTCTGTCCTAAACTTCACTGAGCTTCTTTATGTCTTAGTGTAAAAGTTAAGTGTTTTTACCATTTCTAGCTTTTATTTTTGTTCCAGCTTATTTTCTTTGCTTATTTTTATGTGCATTTGCTTATTAGTATTAGCCTCAAATCATTCCTTGTCATATTCAAACACCAATCATCAATCGTCTCTCGATTTTCCATTTTAGCCTCGTTGGGACATAACGACCCGGGAACACTCTATACTGCTTCCGGTTTTCTTGGTCTCGCGTGATTCTGATCCTCTTTGTGTTGTGTTTATATTTGTTTATATTGATACACGTTTAAAGGGCTGAGTTTGTGCGAGTCATGCGTCATCTAATTTATCCGACCAAGAGGCATGGTTCTTGCCTACGGTCCTTTACAAGATTCTTTTCAAACCACGGTTGGAGACTTCCACTTGCCCGCTTGTTTAGGGGTGATATGCGGTAGCAAGACGGCGAGTGACACCGTACTTAAGCATGACCTTTGCGAATTGGTCATTGCAAAAGTGCGTACTGCGATCACTAATGATAGCGCGGGGACTTCCAAACCGAGCAAAGAGAGATTTTAAAAATTAAACAACAACTCGGGCGTCGTTAGTAGGGAGCGCTTTCTCTTCGACACATTTAGACAAGTAATCGACCGCCACGAGTATATACTTATTCCCTCGTGAAGACGGGAACGACCCTATAAAATCGATACCCCAAACGTCAAAAATCTCACAAACTTGGATGGCATTTTGGGGCATTTCATCTTTCTGTGAGATTTTCCTGTGATGTTGACAAGAGTCACGCAAATAAGAAATAAGCATATATTGAACAGTAAGCTGAAAATAAGTTATAAGCACAAATAATCAGAAATAAGCAAATTCTAATCTCACAAACATAATCAAGGAGCACTAAAAATAATCACGTGCGCAGCCCGCAAGTCATTAGCTCTTGATACCACATATTAAGGCGCGATATTAGATCTGATTGATGACTACGTGTGGAAGACATCAATAGTGTACAATAGTGTGTGTTGTTATAGCTAGAAAAAATTACCTATCATACCTTTTTGATTAATTATGATAGATGATACAACTAACCATGGCAAAAATACATTCCCTATTATAGCCATCTTGGTTACTAAACTCCTAACTTAACACATTAGCCTATCACTTTATACAGATACATTAAAGGTAGTTCAGTTCTTTATTTCTAGCCAACCACAACAACAACACATCAAGTTGAGATTGGCGTCGCTGCCTGGGTCGTGAAAATTAATCTTGTTTAATCTTGATTTTTATTTGATATTTTGGTTTTTAACATTAGATTAATCTAACCCTTAGGATTAGTGTAATATAGATTAGTGTATAATTCTGTATATTTGCTTGTATATTTGTTTGTTTAATTGCTTATTAGTTTAATTGTTTGTTTGTTTAATTGTTTCTAAATACACAATTCTGGTCAATAACCTGATATGGCGTGTCCACTTCCATTAGATACGACGTATCCAACTTTCTTATCCAATACAGCGTATTCGTTTAAAAGATTAATACAGCGTATACAGATCCATTGAATACGAAGCATTGAGCGTCTGATACTGTAATAGAACTGGTTTTTCGCATTCGATTTCCGTATATCTGTATTTTCTTTCTTCCGAGCCCATCCTACTGATTGTTCATCCCTTGTTTCAGGTAGTTCATGACAAGGAGTTCAAAAAAGGTGTTAGGATTTCATTTTATGTGAGCATTACGGAGATTACATAGTTATATCATAGTCACATTACAGCAAGACGATAAGATAAGGCAAGATTGCATAGTTTTTTTAAGTATGTATGGACTATATAACCCCGGACCAGAGCTTCCATGGAGGGGTTGAGACTTGAAACTTTTTCATTTCATTTTTAATCACACATATCTAGCTATTTTGTTTACCTCTCATCCCCTACAATGGGGGTGGGGTGGGGGGGGGGGGGGGGGTGAGGGGTGGGGGGGGGGGGGGTTCTGGGGGTACAACCATGACTAGCTTCGTTGAAGGGTGTTTTGGATTTCACCAAGAGTCACGCGGGACGGGGCGAATTAAGATGATTATGGTTAGGGTATATAGACAATTGGTATAGGAAGCCGGGTGCGGGGGGTGTTTGGTTTTACAAGAGCTTGTCTTGGGAGGGGGGGGGGGGGGGGGGGGGGGGAGGGTAATGGGTGGGGGGAGGAAGGGGGGGGGGGGTGGCGTGGTATTTGTTTGTTGCTTAAGTTGGGGGGAGGGTGGGTGGGGGTGGGGGGGGGAGCCGGGTTACTGTTTGGCATGTGAGGTGGGGGGTGGGGATGGTGGGGGTGGCCGCGCTGTGTCGATGGGGAGCAACGTTTTACATGGGGGGGGAGGGGGGGGTGCCCTGGGTGTCAAGGGTAGTTCAAGATCTATGTACGCGACAAAAATGATGTGTATTTTGTTGTTATAAGGGGGACCGTTTCTGTGGGCCTTGAAACTAGTGTCAAGATCTGTCTTTCATGGGGGGGAGCTAAGAAAAGATAAGTTTATCGAGCTGGGTGGGCATGTTTTTCTTTAGTTTCTTGTTGTACGGTTATGAAGACCCAAAAGACAAAACTCATATCCCAGGTTGTTATGTAATGAAAAATATGAGTTGGGGCGTTTTTGTTTCTCTAAGAGGTTGCGATTTGTGGCTGAACGGGACGCGACAAAGGAAGGGCGACTTGTGGGTCGGATGGGGGGGGGGGGGGGGGGGGGGGGGGGGGGGGGTTGGGGGGTGGGGGTTGGGGGGTGGGGGGTGGGGGGGGGGGGGCGTTTTGGGGGGGGGTTGAGCTAAGGGGCCTTGGGGGAGATTTGCCTAGATAGAAGACCCTTGAGGAATATGCAATCAAGTACAAGACGGGAGTATGGTGGCTGCCGGCCCGTATTTTTGTAAAGGTTGTCGTTTTGTATAAGAGACTTGCTTGCGTTTTACCCTAGGCCTGGGGGGGCTTTTGTGATGGTTTGCGTATTATATGCTACCGGCGGGCACGGGGGAGAGCCAAGGGACCGGAGGTCAGACTCGGTAATTACGTGGGGGATTTGACCGCCGGTGAGAAGACTCAAAAGTTGAGATCGAGATGTCACAATCAAGACCAAGGAGTAGGAAGGGGAAACGGACACGAGAAATGAAGCATGAGGGGACCAGACCTCAGGTATTGAATCATAATACCATCAATAAACAAAACGCATAATAACAACAACCCGCAACATAACAGCCACAGACAGATTCTAGGCGCGAAATCCCAACAATACTAAACCGAGATAGTCAGGACCCCTCGTCGACAGGGGGATCACGGAAGACCGGGTGCGAGCACAGGTCCAGGTGCAATCGAGAGGTAGGGACCTAACGGGCCAGGGGGTCGGGGTCGCGGACCAACAGGGGGTTGGGGTGCATTGGGAACCACCGGGGCGCCAAATCCCCCTACATAAAGGGTGAAAAAGATAGTCAGAGAGAGTTAACGAGTAGAGATTTGATCGGCAATTGATTCTCACAGGATACATTTGTGCTAATTTTATTCTTCTCACAAGATTTCAAGTATATGTGCGTACAATGTTTTGCTGATTCTGAGGTATCAAAACCAGCAAGGGGGAAGGAGACATACATCTGAACGCACAACGAGTACACATGATGAACTTCATACCTTTTCCTTATTTAAGGTCATTCCGGGAAGACAAAAGTCATAACCGCAGAGAAAATCAGTGTTGTATCTCGTGGCTTTTGGTGTATTATTCCAACTACGTGGGGGAAGTGATGTAAGAAACAGTTTTTGATGATAAAAAGAGGTACACAATTGTATGATGAGTCCTCCAGTTAGTCAGTATCCTACACGAAGAAATGTGTTCATCCGGGACGTACTTGATTTTTATGGTACTGTTTTGGTGTTGTCATTTCGACTACATCCGGTACATAGTTTGTTTTTATGGTACTGTTTTGGTGTTGTCATTTCGACTACATCCGGTACTCAGCTGTTTTTATGGTACTGTCTTGGTGTTATCATTTCGACTACATACGGGATAAATTGCTTTCACTCGGGACTTAGTTGACTTTGGTGAAACAATTTAAATGTGTTCATCCGGGACGTACTTGATTTTTATGGTACTGTTTTGGTGTTGTCATTTCGACTACATCCGGTACCTAGTTGTTTTTATGGTACTGTCTTGGTGTTATCATCTCGACTACATACGAGATAAATTGCTTACACTCGGGGCTTAGTTGACTTTGGTGTAGCAATTCTCATCTGCAATTTCCTGAAGGGAGAAAAGTGCATATTCGGGTCTTAATTGATTTTGATGCTACGTTTTTGACTTCATTAATGGGATAGAGTGTGTACTTCGGGTTTTTGGGCTTCATATAATGAGGCTGATTGCATCTCTTCATCTACAAGGGGGAAGAGTTTTCTTGATACTTTTGGTATGCATTGCTTCAGCTTCTAGCGGGAAGAAAAAATGAGAAGAATTATTTAAGCATGAGAGGATACGTTGCTGATCTATTTGAATATACCCCCGAACGGATAATCACTATGCTTATTCTTAAAAAGGGCAGCAATATTTGATGTGGTGTGCTACTTATTCCGTTGTGCACTTAATTATTCTAAGCTTGAAAGAAAGCTGTGAAACTGCTCAAGAGATGATTGATCGTTTGGGGGGAAGCTATGAAAGTTTTTAAATAAAGAATAAGTGGCATGAATTAGGGGGAAGCTAATTCAGAAGCTTCTCCTTAACCAAAAGTGTATGGGTTACTCAGTTCATGCCTAGCACAATATTTCTCTTACAAGGTACTACAAAGATGATTCTTAGTGGAGTGCAGACTTGAAGTCAAATGAAAAGCAGATTCTAGAAAACTTCGACATGACCAGAAGTGCAGGAAAATGAAGTTTTTCAAGACTTGCAACTTATTCAGAAACTTCGAGATGACCAGAAGTGTATGAAGAAAGTTGTGCCTTCAAGTTGATCAAAGGCCACTAAAGACATCATCAGCATTGGAAGCTTATAAGCCAAATTCTGACAGCTTCTTGAAGCTTTCCTTAACCAAAAGTGTTCTTAATAGAGGGTTTGTGTGGAGTGTGTTACTCTAGTCGACACTATTCTCACTATTACAGTTATTTCTTACCTACAATGTTTAGAATTTGGAAATAAACAAAGAGAGTATCAGTTCATGTTGGGGGTTGGGCAGTGCTCAGAGCGTTTTGGTGTGGAGTTGTTTGTTGGAGAAGGTAGGTGTTTTTAAGTTTGAGTTAGGTTTGCAGAGGCTTGAAAGGGTCAAAATGAAAATCAAAAAGTTCGGGTATACTTGGTGCGAAGCATGGATATGACAAGATTGTATGTGAAGGGTTGGGGAAATAAAAAGGGGGAATATGAAAATGGATAAGGTTTTAAAGGCTGACATGCTGATTTAGGTGGTCTGTGGGGGTCTGGGGGGTAGCTTTGGCTCTTATTCAGAAAACTTCGAGAGGCTCAGTCAGAAGTAGGAAGCCGGAAAGAAGTAGAATGAAGTAAAGGAAGAGAAGTAGAAGTTATGAAAGTATGATATGAAGAAAGAAAAAGAATTATTAAGAAAGAAAAATTTGAGCCTCTCTTCAAGTAGATTCTAAGGCTACTGAAGAAGAGCGATCATTAGCATTGGAAAGCTGTCATGGAAGGTATCTCTTGTTCTTAATCATTATGTACTTGTTAGAAAAATATTGTGGAAGCTATCAAAGCTTCAAGATGAGGATGCCAAAAAAAATGTGCCTCAAAAGCTTTGGTGGTGGAAGTTTCAGAGACGTTGACTAAAGACTTCTACAACGAACAAAATGACTTCTTCATTTCGGTACTAAGGTCAACATCATCTTAAATTGAATAATATATATAAATAAAAAAAATCATTATTTTATTTTAAACTTTTCAAAATAAAATTACAAAATATTAAAACCTAAAAAAGAAAAAAAAAACACCATAAAAATTAGAAATTGAAAATACAAAAAACTATTTTTCAAGGACTATTGTCTTCTGGAAATTTCGATAACATGTACGGACATCTTAGAAATGTTATTCCACTAATGATACGGGTTTTTTTTTAATGAAGTTCGAGCAGAAGTTTCAAACCAAGCTTTTAAAACATGTCTATATGGCTTGCTTATTATTTCTGATATTGCAGCCCGGTAGGGTCCCGGTTTTTTTGTTTTTTTAAAATGGAGAAGCAATATGTGCAGGCGCCAAAAGATAAGGACGGTGTTTTTGTTTCTAACAAACGGGTGATTATGTTATCCGGGGCATGGAAGGGCATGGGGATTACTTTATATCCGTGCACCCTCGCGTTCTAAATGTACGCTTCATGCATATTTCTTGATCGCAAAGAAGAGAAAAGTACTTCTATTTCTCAAAGAATTTTCCCGTCTATGATTCTTCTGCATAATTATTGTGTTAACAATGGTTAAAAAAGTGTTGTCATTTCAAAACTAAATCAGTCATCTAAGTCTCTCATCAAAAAAAGATTTTAAAAGAATTCCTATACTCAAAACAATGCTACTACAGCTCTTTAAATAGGAAAATGGACATTATTTGAGGGGGAGAAATGTGCTAGAAAATTCTTTCAAAAAATCTTTTTGAAACATCAAGGGTTAAACCGGGAAAAGGTTTTGTTATTTGACCAGTAAATGATCATGATTTAAAGGGGAGTTAATTAGTTTTAACTCATTTAGACATTAATGTTTATGGGCTTCAACCTTTTGGACTTTAGAATGAAACATATGGCATTTAGGTAACTTGCTTCGTTTACGTGCATCAGAAAGGTTAGATAGCCATTGGTATAAGGTTTTATAACCCAACGATTTTTTTCTCAAAATATTGACTTCATAAATCAAGTTACGGGGTTATCCATTGAAAAGTGTTTCTAATCCAAATCAGATCAATTTTTGACACTACAAACAGATTTATCAAAGAAATCTCTGACCACTCGAATTAAATACAATAGCTCTTTTTAAATAGAAGTAAGGGTCTTTGTTCGTAGGGCGGAGAAAAGTGTTTCGAATTATCTTTAACATGTCACTGTAATTATATGGAAAAAGTTTTAACTTAACGATAATAATTTAAGGGGGGATAGTTTTTAAGTCCAAGGGCTTCATTTGTCATAAGTTGTATAACTTTAGAGGCTTAAATATAAAATTATCTAAGATTTGTGGTCTTTTGGGCTTGTATAACTACATTTCGGATCAATATTGCCAACATCTCATAGTTTTTAAATGTTAGGTTTGTTTTGGAAATAATTATGTAGTTTTAGAAGCCTTAAAGTTGATGATATGTTTCTGATTTGAATTGTATTTCCCCTATCAGTTAAATCACTAAGCTTAATTTTCGGAAGGTTAGGTAGAATTTTTTGACAAAAGAGGTACACATAGGTATGATAAGTATGATGATTCCTTTAGATAGTCATTGATAAGTGTAGAATACACATATCCATTTATGCTTAAAATAGCCCAAATAAGCCTAAAACAGACCAAAAATGGCAAAAATATGCTTGTATTTGTGTTTTGTGTGTGCAGGTACGTATAAGTCAAGAATCACAAGAAAACAGTCAAAAAACGAGCAAGCACGGACACGAGAATCTGAAGAGTACAAAAAAGCCAAAGCTAGAAAAGTCAAGCCTCAGTCAAATTCAGTCAATCATTGGTCAACAAAAGTCAACAAGACCTATAATATTTCATTTTAACCCTCAAAGTTTCACAAAAGTACAAAAATAACCCTTCACCTCGTATTGGGCCCAGGAAAGCTTAATGGGCCCAAAATTCCCATACCCGGATCCTAAAAGCCCAAAAACCCTAGCCCATATCCTTTTATAACAACCACAAGGGCTAGTCTTGCAATTTCTTTAAGTTATTTATAACTAGAAAAAGGGAAAAGAAAGACAAGGACCATTTGTGTAATATCCCAAAACTATAACGTTTTTAACTGTCAAAAAAAGGGCGCGAAAGGTGTTACTATTCACCTTTCTTCCCCGTTTCACCATCCAGGGTAAAAGAGAGGGCAAATGGAAATTGAGGGCTCTAATGGTCAATTCATAAGGTCTACATCAAAATGGCAGGGAGAGATTAGTCAAATCAAGGCTCTAAGTATCCCTCTATCAAGCTCATGCCACGTAGCAATGGAAGAAGCACAAGTATATATGGGTTTTTGTACTAAATCATTCGGAAAAGAAGCACAAGTGAGCCTCAAACGGATTGCCACATTGGCAATCCGTGTGAGGTCACTTATTGATCCAACGCCTAAAATCTTTGATCCAATGATTGGAAAATGAATGGCAGAGGTTGAAGGATTGGAGAGCAAGGCAAGGCAACCTAGAAGCTTCTTTCAGAGTCTATAAAAAGGGCCTCACCTCTCTTACACACACCATCAAGACGTAGCTTAATTTAGTTGTAGCTTAAAATTTTAATTCCTAGCTTAATGTTGTTTTAATATTGTAATTCTCCTTTTAAAAGTATTGTAAGCAAGTTTTTAATGAAATTCAGTTTTACTTAATCTCTCTAAATTTCTTTTTCATAAACTTTCTTAATAAGCCAAGTTGTCTCAATAAGCTAATAAGCTCATTTAAAGCTCTTTCAGTCTATAAGCTAAAATAGAGCTTAATCAATTCAGTATTATTCTTAGTTAAACCTTAAATCAGTTAACTTACATCTAGCATGGAACTTATTGGACTAGAGCTTTTGGATGTGGATCTTAACTTGGAAGAGATCCCAAGGACTTACACCCTAGCTTATTAATAAGCTAGGGAGCTTGTAGCTGCTCTTAATTAAGACCTTTTGTTTAGCTAAAGGTTCAAGTAAGTTTCTCTTTCCCTTTTTCTCTAATTTCAGTTAAAACTGTTTAGTTATAGCTTAAATGTTTATTATTGCTTATTTGCTTATTCTCTTTGCTTATTAGTACTTCTTTAAGTTTAAATTAGCTTAATAATCATAGTTGCTTATCTGTTTTTGATTAAAATAGTTTAGATCATAGTTTTTTCATTAATTTGTCTTAAAACCTCTAAAAAACCAAAAATATCTAGCATCAGTTATAGAACTTAGATTTTTGCCTAATTAGTTACTAATTCATTATCATTAAGCTTGTTTTAAGTAGTTAATTATCTGGTATTCAAGAGTTAACAATTAGATTTTAATTTCTAAGCTTTTCTTTAATCTGTCATTTTTAAGGGGAGTTTGGCACAAGCTTGTTTGACCATCAAAAAGTCAAAATGACTTGTGAAAATTATTGAGTCAGCTTTAGTTTCTCTTAAAAAGATTAGGTGAGAAGTTTTTACAAGTTAGATTTTGAAAATGATAAGTTTAGAGCTTATTAAATAAATGTCAGCACCAGGGTACTTAGAAGTTTGGATTTCATAGCTTAATTTTGAACTTAGCTCTTTGAGCCATTGTTGGTGTTTGCATTGTGTTTGTAAACACTCACTAAGAGTGTTTTAGTGCAGGATTCCCCTTAGGAAACCTGCACTAGTTGATTTGCACTTGTGCAAAAGGCAACTGTACTAACTTAAAGTTAGTACTGTCACCTTTAAGGTAGTTCTTTAGTTAAGTAAAAGTAGTATTTAGGATCTTAGATTCAAGTAGGATTAAGTTTAGTTATAGCTTATTATAGAATTAGTCTTAAATTGCATTTTCTAGCTTATTTTCCTAGTCTAATTTAGCTGTCAAAAGTCACAAAATTCATAAAACACCAAAAACAGTAGCAGTCTTAAAATTAGCTTTCAAATTCTTGTTTTAGCTTATAGGTATAGATTTTAAGGTTGATTTTAGTTGCTTATTAGTTGTTTGATAAGCTAGCAAAAGCTTAGGGTCCAAATTGACTTATTGAGTTTTTTAGCTTAATTAGATTTTGTACCTTTCAGTGTTTTTGCTAAGTTTAGCATTTTCATTATCATTTTAAGTTGCTTTAAGTGGTTTCCAGCTTTTATTTCTTTTCAATTTTAGATTAAGCACATTATAAGCTTCTTAGAACATTTTTCCTTTTTAGATTTGAGCTTAAAATAAGCTTGTTATAAGCTTTTAAGTGAAATTAAGCCCAAAAGCTTACTTACTGTAACAGCTTATCAATAAGCTGTTTTAGTGCTTATTACTTAGTTTCAGCTGAAGTACCTTTTGTTAAAATAGCTTATTTTAGTCCCCTTATTAATTCCTAGTATTTAGTTTTATTTAAAAGTCAAAAAAATAAAAAAAATAACAAAAAGGTGTTGCCCACCCTCGAACCCGAGACCTCACACTTATATGTCCAATGCCTTAACCAGTTTGCTTCCACACACAACACATATGCCTTAACCAGTTTGCTACATTAGCTCATCCATTAGTATAACACACAATTAAATACTTGTACACGTTTTCATTTTCCTTTTTCATAAATAAGTCGTAGCTTAATAAGCTTATTTTAGGGCTTATTCGTTTAGCAAATTGATTCTTCTTATTTTTTGTATGTACCTGCTAGTGATTTAGACTTTTCCTGAATTTTTTAGATTTTTCTACCTTTTATTTTATTTTTAATCATTTTTCGGAGGTTAAATTCTTATAAAATTCATAAAAAATAGAAAAAATTTCAGAAAAATACAAAAAAAATAATTTTTAGTTTTATAAAAAATAATTTAGGATTACATCCAGTAAAATCATTTTTACACTTTTTAGATCTTAAATTTCATTTTTAAGCTTTTATTTTAAATTGTAAAAATAGAATTTTAATTTTTAAAATAGTTAAAAATAGTTTTCTTTGCTTTTATAATATTTTAGACTTTTCTAAGCTTAAAAATCATTTTTCCCAATTTTTAGGACTTCATTTACTATTTTCTAGGATTTAATTTAGTTTAATTTGTTTTTAATTCATAATAAATTCAAAAATTAAAAAAAATGTTTTTCTTTTTCCTAAAATTTTCTTTTGTCCTATCTTAGGTTTAGAAATTTAGTTTACATTTTTAGGGTTTAATTTGCTATTTAGTCGCGTTTTAATTGTTTCCCGTATTTGTTTAATTGTTTAAATTGCTTATAATTGTTTAAATTTTCTTATTTAGTAGTAATAGATCATCAAATCATCTATTTGCTTATTCAAATCAGGATCCAAGCTTAAACGAGGATTCAATTTCACTAGTCATTGGGGAAACGACCCGGGTGATCATACTTACCCGGTTTAACATACGTATTATATATTATATTATATATATTTTTAAGAGTGAATTTTATCAAGGGTAACTTGGTAATTTTCTTAATTACTCTTTTAAAGTATTAAGAGATACACATAGGTATGATAAGTATGATGATTCCTTTAGATAGTCATTATCATATAAGGAGAAATTCAGACATCCGAGACTTAATTGACTTTGATGTTATGGTTTTGAATTATTTATGTACTTCGAATATTTGTTGATTCCTTTAGATAGTCATTATCATATAAGGAGGGAGCTAAGACAACTTCCATAAGGAGAGTATAGAGACGGACTACAGATTGCTAACATGGATATAATGACTATGCCACTTTCAGTTTGAACATTTCAGGTCCTGTCTCATACACAATCTTGTACATCAATAAGTAGTGTGGTAATCAGTGTTATGTGTCAGTTTAATGAATTTTTCATGAGTTTCTCGTTAAACTCCAAATAATTTATAAACTCATCATAACTGACACTAACAGAATCCCTCATTAATTGAGCGGGAGCATATATAGGTTCCAATATCAGCTTGTATTTAATCAGACCATATTATCTCCCAAAATTTCTAACATATTTAAATCAATTGAGATTCTAAATCTTAAAGGGTTTGAAATTTTTAATCAGGAGAGAGAATGTGATTTAAATATTAAATCTAATAAAAATATGATCTATTAAGACTCAAGCAGGTACTCCTCCCTCCATGTGCCAAATAATTTTGAATATCAACGCACATGTTGAGGGGGAGTAGTTTCATGAATCAAAACAATCAAGGTAATAATGCTTTGATACAGGTTTTTGCAATTCAATAAACTATTGAGTGGCCAAAAATCGGTTGACCCATAGAGTTTACCAGCTTAAAAACTATCTTCACTTCTAATCACATTAAATTTGGCTGTCCTTTACTTCCACTATGAAAATGATCCAACTATTCACCTCATGTACTTAACTGTAATTATTATTATAATTATTTTTCCTCCTATTTAAACTGGGTCATTACCCTTCCTTTTTCCATATCACAATCCACTCAAAAACCTTTTAATAACTACAAATAACTTTCTTCCACAACAATGGATCACATATCTCAACTAGCTTTAGATGTAAACTCCAACCAACTTACAGACATTATGGCTTTGTTGTTTGATGCGGTCATCGTTAGACTTCTACACGAAGTTTTACAACTCCTTAGGCAGAGCACCTAATCATTGTAGTAGTAGTATAGGCAAGACTCAGGGGGTTGTTATCGTTCACTCGGGGAATAGGTTGGTGATATGTGTGAAAACACATATCTATTTTATATCAAAATAGACCCTAAAAAGACCAAAACTATGCATAAAAGGCTTGTA
>BQNB010158222.1:3244-13938 GCA_026074375.1 Tanacetum coccineum
GCCGACATTCTTACGAAACCCCTTAAACATGAATCGTTTAACTATCTACGTCTTGGTTTAGGAATGATGGAACATATTCCATAAATCATATTAGCCCGCTTCTTCTTTTTCTGTCTCAATTCTAGTCCGTGTTTAATTCTATGTCGTGACAACTTGAATAATTCATCCGAAGTACTTTAAGCATTTTTAATTCGCGAAATGCAAATTAAAATGTCACTCCTCTTTGTAAAATTTTCATCAAAAACTAAGTCCAAAACCCTTCACTGAGGGCGACCCCCATACCATAGGCGGCCTCCCAATATATTTGAGGCCGCCAGACGTTATGGAATCACCAATAGCAGACTCCCATATTTTACACTTAATCAAAATTTTCAATTCGCAAAACCAAACACACCCTTTACCTGCTGCAAGTGACGAAAACAAACAAAAACACCCAAAAACTTAAAATCACCCATTAAAACACAAATTGAAGATAAAATCAACACCTACAGTCATTCACAATATCTTAAAGATCATCAATTGTAAGTCATTTCTTCTATTTTCTTTCAATTTAAGTCTAGGGTTCATGATGAACACTAAAATTGAAATTGGGGATTTTCTATTTTTCTTTCAGTTTGGTACAATTAGGACTACTAGGTTACAATGTATAACTAATATGCTTCCCATAGGATTTGCATACATTATTAAGTTTGTCAAAAAATTAATTTTGAACCAAAACCCTAATTTTATTTTCAAATCACTCACGTTAGGAACATAATAAAATGGTTGTTATGCATTGTTAATACAACTTAAAAAACGTTTTTAAACACATGCATAATGATCTCATGAACAAAGGTCGAGATACATAACTCATATGTATTTTTCGACATGTTTGGATAAGCAAAATCAAACTAAGGAGCGTTTGAATTAACTCTTAGGATTTTATACTTTAGGTCTAGTTAATCGTTACTCCACATTTGTCATATTTAGGCACACACTAGATACCTATTTCACTGAGAAAATCTTACTAAAATTGGCACTCTTTTAATTAGGTGAAATGAAGTTGGAAGAAGAACTACGGTATACCAAATCATACGTTTCAACATTCTCACATGAAAATTATCTTCCCAATAATTTAAAACCCTTTATTCAAAACCTAGAGTGTAGATCAATTCTTGAAGGTCGTCCAGTATCTTCTGAATCTACTAAATATGATAATATTCAAATCATGTTTCAAATTATCAAACTACAAAGTATATATGAACTCCACTAAGGGATTTGCCCAATATTCAGCTTGAATGTATTTCTACCAATAAAAATGATTAGAGACAATGATCCCAAACATCTTTTTGTAAAATTGCCTTATGCATTCAAAATGAACATTCAAATCTTCCACTAGAATCATTTGTCCCCCTCAATTCTTGTCCATTTCATGTGAAAGATAAATGTTCTTTACTCATATTCAGCTCTCGACTCTTTTGATAATCAATCAAGAATCAAACACACCTTTACCAAACATACATTACAACACTCAAATGAAATTAATTTCCAATTCATCACAACAACAAGGACAAACACCTTTTCCAAACAAAATTCTCAAAGAAGAACTTCGTCATGACATGAGATCTTGGAATGAAATCATTCAAGATAATGTATTTGGCACTCAAAATAACTTAAATTTTCTCCCTGCATCATCATGTCACATGATGTATTGCATTCAAACAAGTACTCCCTTCAACTTTGCTTATTTTCTAACCAAAAGATTTGAAAAGATTAAAAATCAACCAAACTCTCCAATGCCATATGGAATGATTCTAAATCGTCTATATGATTACCTCAATAAAATTAATCCACATCTACAAAAATCAAAATATATATCATATTAGCCATCCATGAAACCTTGGGTTCATCCCAGTCATCTTCAAGCAATTATCTCCATATCCTCTGAAGAAGTTTCAAGTAATGATTAGAATTCTATTTGAGAAATTTCTATTAAGTATTATTGCTAGACATACTAACTATTGTTATCGCTATGTAATAACCTCTATCTCAATTATTCCAGTACGTGTATAACTTGTCTTAGCCGTTATTATTTCATGCTTGCTATATGACACTTTATGGACCTTTATGTCATTTATATGCTTCTACTTGACCCCATTGCATGAGTTTCTCTTCTCTTTTAGCTAGATTATGTGATTCTTAAAGAGATAGAAATGCCACAATCATCCTTCCAACCCTCTTAGGTTATTCTGAAAAATGATTAACTTTTGGAAAATTTCGTAAGCCTTTAGAGAACGGCCACCAAAAATGGAGGTTGGCCCCCTAATATATATGGGACCGCCTGTAACAACCTGAGTTTCAGGTCAACGTCTATCATGAGCTAAGCTAATTATTTTTGCTACGTAAATAATTATAGTCGTTTATGCTATGTAAGGTTTGATAAGAATTTCCTTTTATAAGGTAATTTCAATCCGTGGTTGAATTTTTATTTGTTTTTAGTGTCTAAGAAAGTCAAAATAATGTATTTTGATGCTCCGAGAGCGTAAATATGTTATTTTTATATTTTATGACATTTCCTAGAGTTTTTGTAAGAACCGTGTTTAAAGGTCGTGTTTTACGAGGTTTAACGATTTATTAAACGTTTTAAAGTAAAATTAGTTGGACGGATTTCAAATATTATTAACGTGGTGTGACCCGAGTCTTTGGCCAATTTTACATAAAAGAAATGAAGCTTTGTGCTAGTTTTAAAAAAGATTAACGATGGAGGGACTAGTTTTGCCAAGTTTCTAAAGTTTCTTCCTATAAATAACACCACACACACACACTTAACACTTTTACAAAAAAAATACTCATCCTTGTCCTCCCTCCTTCTCTTCGACCAGACACCACACAAACACATACTTTTCTGGCTTATTTTCCAACATGCAATTAAATCAAATATTACCATCTTAATCCTTGTTTCAAGAGATACAAATTCCACTATAGAAACCTCACATGCATTAAGTATTGAGGAAGTTAGATTTTTAGTTGGTTCATGTGATTTTTGAGTATAAGGGTGTGTTCAAATTAGTTAGATTGTTGTTATATTGAAGTTGGTTTATTGAAAAGGGGTTTGGTTTGGTTTGTTGGGTTGGTCCGATCTCAAGCAACTAAGGGGGAAACAAAATTTGATTTTCTTGATTGCATTGTAAGCTTCTAGTTATATTTTGTAGTAATTTAATTGTGGTTATTGCATGTATATCATTATTGCTAGATGATTCAACTACAGAAAATATTGAAAGCGTGTTTTGTTATTGACTAAGGTTTGATGGTTTTGGTATAATTACATAGACTAGTTAAGCGTATTTTGATAGTCGGATTATGTCGAAAATGTCGTTTTCATGGGTTTTGGGTTGACCATGTTTGACCAAAAAGTTTGACTTGACCGTGGCATGTCGAGAAATTTTTGAAATCTATTTTAGGCTTTTGAAAATGATAAAGGATGTTCTAAGGTCCGTTTTGATATAAGGTGGGCCTTGTGACTCTTAAAAATCGAACGTTTTACGGCCGAGTCAAGTTTGAGTAATTTTGGGGTAAAAAGTCAACTACGAAGTTTGACTTTTGAAAGTCAAACTTGCGTAAACTTTTGAATAAAGTCTATAATAAGCAAAGGGTTCGTAATGTTAGTTAAATTGTAATGAAATATGAAGTTCGGATTATATTATCCTTACTTTCGGTAACTTTCTAAAAATGGAAACTTTATGGAAATGTTGTAATATTGTTAAGTGCGTCAAGGTGAAACGTTTTGCGTCGCACTTGGAAATTTTAGTATATGATTGTATATACGTAATAATATATATATGTATATATATATATATATATAATATATAAAATATATAAATAAATAATATATATATATATATATAAAACAAACATATATTTGGCATTTTATGTCCATTTTTAGTCTTTTATGCTCATTTTATTAGGTTAAAGGTATGTGTAATTAAGCACATACCACGCTTGTTGATTTGATTTATTTGGATTCTATTGCTAAGGTGAGTTTATAGCCTCGCATTAAATCTTTTATTTGTTTTAAAAACCCGCAAGGGGGATACATGTTTGTTTTACAAAATCGATCACATATGATTTTATGGTATGCTGGACCTGATTACGAGATTGTTTCCGCATAAGTTGGTATTGTCGAAGTCCCTTATTTCATGAACCGTTAATTGCCTTGCGAGGTGAACGCTAATGCATTAAATAGATCTATTGGGTTTGACAACCCTGTCCGGGGTATGAATCCGTAGGTGAGCACCCTGTAACGGACATTTTGTTATTAGAAATGTAGTAGGTATATGACAATAATACCTTGTTTTGGGGCATTTTAACATATGAATTGCCATATGTACTGTTAACGTTCGGTGTCATGAGCTTAATGCGTGAAAGAAAAGAAGTTGATATACATTGCATTTGTTGCATTGTTTTCCCGAGAACTAATTATGTGTTCAAAGATGATTGCTATAATTATTTTAAACTCTATGAATTTCACTCAACTTTGTTGTTGACGTTTTAAACATGTTTTATCCCAGGTAACCAAGGATGAAGGCAACGATGGCGTGGAGGTGTCGTGCGTGTGATGGATTTCATGGAAAGACTACTTGTGTGTTCTGGTCTTTCAAAAACAATGTCTTGATTTATGTTTAAACAATGCTTTCTATTTGAAACAATTGTCTTTCAAATGTTGTATGGTTGTGGTTACGATTCTGTGGGGACCTAAACGCTTTTTAACTCTGATTAATAATGGAACACATGTTGATTTAAACGTCTCATTTGGGTCGTTTTCTATTATCTTGGTGAATGGTGCTATTTAGTAACATCCAAATTGCTATTTCCGCTGCGCAATCCAAAGTTCATTTTGGGCGGGTGTTACAGAGTGGTATCAAGAGCCTAAGGTTATAGAGTAAACATTTAGAAACGGAAAGGTTAAATCCTCACAATATCTAACAAGGGTTATTGTGAGCGGGTTATGTATAAAGTAATTTCATAAAAGTATGCTTGAAATTTTTTAAATTTAAGCATAATTTAAGCATTATAGTGTGAAAAATAGGACAAGTAAACATTCTAATTCCATCCCCCCACTTGAATTATACAACATCCTCATTGTATAGATAAAACATTAAATACGAGAATTAAAAAGATTTAGAATGAGAAACTCCCCTGATATTTGCTTGGTAGTGATTCTCCATGTTGAGTTTATTAAGCAAGAATTCGTGTTGAACAACCGCCTTGAAGTTTCAAGACTCCAACACTTCAATATCTCCAAATTTGTAAATTCTCCACCAACATTCGTCGATTTTCATTTACGAGGTCCTGTGTAAATTGTAACACCGCCATTTTGGACATATAGCAGCGGAAGCTAATCTGGGGTATTACTTCATGAATCACAGACACAATCATAGAAAACGACTCAAAAGAGATGTTTTTAAAAGATACGTTATCATTTATTAAAATCAGAGTTTTACAAAGGCAGGTCCCAAAATCTAGAAACATAAAATGTGAATGATAACAAGTTTTAGCCATCTTCAAGTCCATGCCACTCCATGCCATAAGTTGCTCAATTACCTGAGATAAACATGCTAAAAAGGATCAACACAATGGTTGAGTGAAATTCATAGGTTTATGGTAAATAGTTTGAATACAAATTATAGTGTAATAATTGCACGAGCATAATTATTATGGAAAACAGTATTATTATGGAAAACAGCATTATCATGGAGAACAACATTATTATGGAGAACAGTTGAATGTAAGTCATCAATAATGGTAATAATTGAAACGAATACAATTATCATGGAAAAATGGTAACATTATTATTGCACCTAAGCTCATGACACCAATACGTTAACAGGGAAAATCACCGTAGTGACATTGGTTGAGGAACAAATGTCCCCGTGGAAAAGGTAACTTGCCAAGGTTACCCATTAGGTCAAATATAGTGCGTTTGGCTACCCTATGAATGGGTATACAAATGGGAGTCGTCACCCCCAATAGATCTATTCACATAATTACGCGCTCAGTATAAACTCGTAAGCAATTAATGGGTCATGGATAATGAAATAATGCACCATGAAGCTACTTAGGCAATAATATATCTGGATAGCATACCGAAAACACTTAGATTCATGGTTTATACGGGTTTATAAAGTAAAAGATTGAAATGTGAGGTTATGAACTCATCAAGTCTTTAAAAAGTAATCACATTGTTATGTGTATATTAAAAACAATTGAGCATGTATCCCCCTCTCGGTTATGAACTTCACAATATTAGTTTTAAGTACTTGTGTATATTAAAAACAATTGAGCATGTATCCCCCTCGCAGGTTTATAAAGCATGTAAATAAGTAAAAGCGAGGCTATGAACTTCACAATATCGGTTTTAAGTACTCGTGTATATTAAAAACAATTGAGCATGTATCCCCCTCGTGGGTTTATAAAGCATGTAAATAAGTAAAAGCGAGGCTATGAACTTCACCTGATAGGTAGTTGTAATAAATATTCCAAAATGAAAGCTGACGACCTTATCACAATCTTAACAGGGAAGGTTGATATAGCAAAATGATAGTTGAGGAGATAGGGCACTTTAAAACGTAAACCCAACACTCAGTCAAATGTAATACCAAGATGAACCTCTTAATATAAGTTTCCCTTATATTGGTGGTATCATATAGATTCGGGATAGGATTTTAAAAGCACATCGATGATGATTTAATAATAGTTATAACATAAACGTTTTAAGCGTTTCTCACTAACTGAGAAAGATAACACGTCAAAGCTTAATTAAAGTTATGTCTTCTAAGGTTTTGAACACATCTCGATTCTTTTTCAAATTTTACATTTTTTTAGTCCCTTAAGAATGAAAAATGCAAAATATATCCTTGGATTATGAAACTTTTACGAGTTTGGCCCTTTTAGTTTAAAAGATGTACAAAATAAACCTTGTACTTTGGAAAGTGATGTAATAGACCCCTATAGTTATAACTTTGATAAAATGACATTTTCAGCCCTTTTAGTTATAAGTTTCAGAAAGTTACGATATATACCCTTTGCATGGAATACTTTTGCAAAACAAGTCTAAAACGCCATGCAAGCTTATTTTAAGACTTCAAATGATATTTGCAGGTTATAGCTTATTAGTATAAGCTAAAATGAGAAGTTTTAACGTAACAAAAGTTCAAAATAACGATTCGTTAAGCCAGAAATCAAAACGGGTCGTTTTAGGGTTAAATAATGAAAACGCATAGGTTTTTAATTCAAATTCCTTCAAGACTTGATAAAGTGGTTATAATAACATTAGTTTAACTTAATAGAATAGATTATAACAATATTTAATCATTTTTAACGTATAGATTTCAGAAAAACCACAAAATTAGGGTTTCGGTTGCATTGGTTTGGATCAAAAAGAGAAAACGCATGGATTTTGACTTTGTAAAACTTTAAGACAAGATTTATTAAGATAGATTGTATTGTATAGTATATTTAGGATCATATGAACATTATAAGAGTGTAGGAGCATGTATGAAGATCATAGAACCTGGTTTAATGATTTAAGCATGATCATATGAACATTATAAGGGTATGAAAACAGAATGTGAGCTTATGGAACCTGGTTTTGAGCTTATAGCTTGGAAACGGGTCTAAATCGGGACTTTTAGCTTCGTACGCCTAGAATAACGACTCCGGAGCTTCTTTTCTTGGTTCCTTTGCTTCACTTATGATCTTGAGACTTCTTATGACCTTCTTGAACAGAGATTTTCTGCTATTGTGGGTTAGAGAAAGAAGATGTGGGGGATGAGTTAGAATGAAGGTTATGCATGTCTATTTATAGGTCGAATAGACCTTGGAGGCCAAGGAAACTTGGTGGCTAAGCTAATGACACATGGGGGTGATAAGTATTAGCTATGGATGACAAGGATGAGCTAGAGTATGAGTATAAAGTCTAGGAAAATATCTAAAAGATGTGTGTGCTGTTGGTTTTGCCGTGGCCTAAAAGGGGTGACAAGGAGGTTTCAATACAACTTGGGGAGAAAGGGTTGAGGTGTAAGGTGCTTGTAAGCTGCTATATGATGTAGTAGTGAGGTCATAGTGGTGCTTGTTTGCATAGTTAAGTTTTAAAATGGGTAAAATTAAGTAAAAAGGTGCGCGGGTTCAAGTGAAGTGGGTTAGGGCATGGTTTGGGTTTTCATGCTTAGATTTCGAGTGCATTGGAGATATAAGGGTGGATTAATGATTGAAAGGTTTATATTAAGAGTTTATAACAATATTCGATTAGTGGTTCGAGTTCAAAATGGGTATAAATGAGTAAATGGGTCGCGGGTTGGATTAGGGTTTGAACTAGGGTTTTTGGCTTGCATTTCGTGTGTAATGATGTTATAATGATGGAATATGATTTGTAAAGTTTTATGTTTGTGTTTACAACTGAATTTGATAATTGGTTTAAGTTTAAAATGGGTAAAAACAAAGAAATGGGTCACGGTTTAGAAACTAGTTCGGTTTAGAGTTTCTTGGTTTGAATTCATGTAATTTCATGATATGAGAATGAATATGGATTGTAAATGAACTGAATGACTTGCTTGTACCTTGTACTTTATTAGTTTGTACAAGTTTCTTAGGAAAACAGAGGTAAACGGCTATTTTGGATATCGTGCATTAATGACTTGTACATTAAGCTTTAAATGACTTATACCTTATTTTGGAGGGAAAGAGATGTTATATTACGTGTACATGAGCTTTGATCACTTGTACATTTTATCTTAAATGTTTACATTACCCAAAATTAGGGTTTAGGCATAAATGTTAATGGTTTAAACTCATTTGGTATTATCGTCGTGAAAACTTTGTTAAATGAATAACGTATATGATAAAATGGATATTAGATTGTTGACTTAACATGTTATGATGTTTGCTTGATATATATGAAGATAGGATTGTCATAGGTAGGTTGTGTGAGCTCGTTAACTTTTAGTTATGCAAGTTACGTTGCATAATAAGAGATTAAAGAAAAAAAATTCCCCGTGAAAAAGTGATATATTATATAATAAGTAGATATTACATTGATGAAATACTATAAAATTACGGTTTGTTATATAAATTCTCAGAAAACAAATGCAATTCTATCTCTGTGTATTCGTTTGGTTAGACTCGAAATAAGAACCTAAACATGTACAGGAAGTCGATACGCCGTATCCATACCCCAGGATACGCCGTATTGATACTGTGTCGAATACGCTGCATTCATTTAATGAATACGTCATATAGACTGTGCTGAAAATAAAGACTAGATAACGTCCAGAAGGTCAATACGCCATATCCATGGGGTTTGGATACGCCGTATAGACAGTCTGGGAAGACAGACTCGATAAAAAAATTGAAAATACATTCCGGGTTGTCTCCTGGCAAGCACTTTTGTTTACAGAAAAGTCTTTAAGTTAGACTTGCCCCAATTTAATCCCATCCTTATAAAACAATTTGGGGTCGAACGGGATGCCAAACGGCACATATAAATTCTTAAAAAGATTTATTAGCATCCCTTTGATAATATAATTACAAGTCATGATATTAAGATTTAATTCCTTGATAAAAATTCTAGTTTTGAAAAATTTATTAGATGTATCATGACTTGTTTCCAAAAGCTTATTTGACCCATGTGCATAGGCACCATCATCGGTATTTATTACATCAGGTAATGGTTTGACAGATAAATCCCCCAAAGAGTGTTCAATATCGATTTTATCATCATCATTGTCCTCATCCGATTTTGAATCATCGGGATAAATTACGTTAAAAGAAAATAGATCATTAAAGTATAAAATGTTTTGTTCCTCTTCATCACATTCGGACAATGATGTTTCATCTTTCAAATCAAATTCATCGATATGTTGAGGAATTACAACAGGTTCAGTTGAGAAATCTGATTTAGATGTTAGAGCATCATTGTAAACAATGGCTGGAAATTCATTCTTGAAATCTTTAAAGAAGTCTAAATCATCAAAATAACTGACCGTAGGCTCGGGTGGTGGAAGTGAAGGCATATTGACTTTTTCATTATCATTTTCCGAATCCGTTTTCAAATCATTGGTAGAGATTATTTTATAAGAAACGAGTTTTTGTCAAAAACTACCATGTAATCTTCATTGTCGAATTCGTCAAACGATATTCTAAAGTCATTTTTATTGTCGTTAAGAGGACTTACCGTGGGTTCACAGGAGTGCGTTACTTCAGATGTTAACGCGTCATTAAAGACTATAGCTGGGAATTCAGTTTCAACAGATCTGAGGTCGTGAACGTCTTCATCATACCAGATCTTACCATACTTAGCAGTTTCCCAGTTATACACCTTACCATGCCTACGAGCGTTTTCTTCCTCAAGCCTGATATACTCCTCCATAGTTATGTTGGGGTCGTTCATTTTAACCTATAATAAATTAGCTAGAAAAGAAAACTGTCAAATAGCTTAATACGCCGTATTCAGTAAACTGAATACGCCGTATTGATGATAGAGTCGAATACGCTGTATTTGTTTGAAAAAAAATATTATACGCCGTATTGGTTTGAAATTTTTTTACAGCGTACTTTGAATAATGCAGAAAACACACAAAACACAATATGCAAAAATATACAATGCAGAATAAACACACAAAAACAAACACGCAAATATGCAAATTAATCTAAGCTAAACT
>BQNB010158223.1:0-13305 GCA_026074375.1 Tanacetum coccineum
CCCGAGCCCGGGTCCTAGTTAAATATCCCACGCGTCGTAGGGATATATATATATAGATATTTTCCTAAGAAAATATCTAATATCTCACATAATATCTAATTTCTAATCTCTCTCTCTTCTCTCTCTCTCTACACCATCATCTCTCTTTCTCCTTTCTAGTTCCGATCCGTGTTGTGTTATGAAGTGAAAGTGTTAATCGGGTTCCTACAACATGGCATAATCTTTTTGCCATGCGGGCTTGGACCGGACCCTCTTGGATCGCCTGAGTGTAACATTCCACACTCCTTCGAAACCACCTTTCCCTCAAGGTGGTGTCTTGAAAACAATCTTGATGTCGGGTTTCCATATTCTTCTTTGAAATCCAGCCTTCATCTTTTTCTTCTTTATGTATTTGGCATTAAGACGCTCCAAGAACAAGTAGATACGACCCTAGATTTCAAGCGTCACTTGCGCATATAGGATTTTACACAATAAGGATTCGACATTGCCGATGTATACTTTAAAGAGCTTTGTGTTCTTAACCGGTAGCTTCATTCGTTTAACCACTATGGTTGGACAAAATTATGAGTGCTACCGTTATCAATTAGAATGTGCACCTTACCCGTACCCAATGTACCCAATAACTGAAGAGACCGGGGACTTCCGTGCCCGAACAAAGAATTAAGAATCGAGGTATCCCCGTTTTCTATGGCCTCTTCGTTCTCCGTTGGTGTCACCGGACCTGAAGATTCTGATTCATCACCACCATTGTTGCCAAAAGGTTTTATTCGTCGTACCCACCACCGGAGCTGCTTGGTCATCCAAACGAGCCTCAGTAATTAGTGCCAACGAAAATGCGTCACCTAGGGTAGTAGGTCTTGATACTAAAAACTCCCGTTGCAAGTGAAGTTTAAGCCCAGAAATATAGAAGGAGATGAGCAAAGAGTCCGGTATATCCGTAGCCCGATTCATCAGCTTTTCAAATTCCCGTTGATAATCTTTAACCGTCCCCAATTGCAACAATTTTAATAACACCCCCATTCGGATCTTTATATTCTGACGGTCCAAAACAATTCCTTACGCTTTCTTCAAACCTGGCCCAAGTAGTGATCAAACCATTCCTCGTCATCTATTGAAACCATTCCGCATCCGCACCCTCTAAATTAAAACCCACGATCTTTAGCCCCTCATCAGTAGGGGTGTTTAGTAGCGAAAAGTACTTTGTGATGGCAAAAATCCAACTCTTTGGATAGACTCCTGAAAACTTCGGAACATCCATGAGTGCAATGAAAGAACATGTTTTTTCTTTTCGAGGAACAGTAACCGGTGAATAGTAACTCCGATGAACAGTACTCTGTAAATAGTAACTCCGATGAACAGTAACTTTTTTTGGGAACCCTAATTTTTTTTACTGATGAACAGTACTTTCCGGTGAATAGTGTTCGATGAACAATGCTCGATGAACAATACCGTGAATAGTACTGTGAATAGTCTCGTGAACAGTAACTTGTTTTGATCCTTAAATCGGATGCCCTCAATGAGGACTCTCAATGAAAGCACCAGTTGATACGACCCTTGCGGATAGTATCAGGATAGTAGCACCACTTCAAGCGTGTGCGAGCTCCTTAAGAAGAGAGGAAGAAGATTTAGAGATTTATTGGCATAAACATATCTTTCATTAATGAAAAACATTCGGTATATATAGCCGAATAACCCTATCTTGTAAGACAAGATAAACACAAATCTTTTCCTAATCAAACATGTAATTAATGACCTTCCTAGATAAACATAAAAACTTAAATACTTTCATAAACAAAGACATTATTTAAGGGATAGATTCACATGGCATAATCTTTTTTGCCATGCGGGCTTGGACCGGACCCTCTTGGATCGCCTGGGTGTAACAGAGTTTCTTGACACGATTAATATATGAGTCGTGTTTAGGTAGAAGTTATAATAACCCGTCAACCCGTGAACCCAAACAGGTTAACACGAAACGACTCGATTTTAAATCACATATATAAAGAAAAATAATAATTAAATCTAACAACTATGAAAGGCGAGGGGGTTAAAAAGGAATTTTGTGTGACTAATAAATAGAGTTACTCGTATAAAAGAAAAACAATTGTTGGGCCTCACAAATATACCTTTTGGTCATTTTTTTCTTCCTTTCAACAATCATACATATAACTATATAAAAGGTTTTTTTAACATGTGCCCCAGGAGCACATGATAAGGTGGGGACAGAACGCTGTGTGTCACAGTTTGATTGGCTAGTATGTGATTGTGAGACCTGATAATGATTAATAATAATGATTGCTGGCCAATGAGACTGTGACACGCAGCCTCTGTCCCCACCTTATCATGTGCCCCTGGAGCACATGTTAGAAAAACCCATATATAAAATGTATATTTTGGATCATAAAACATAGTTAACAAGTTTAAATCATCAAAAAATTACTTTATATACAACTACTATCTTTAAAATCGAAGACTCTTAAAAAAAGAAGGCCACATGCCATTGATTATCCTGCACATGTTCAAATTCGGCTCTGCTTATATAATATAGTTTGTGGATAAAATTTTAAAAATTACTAATGTTAGGAGTAATAAAAAAAGTCTCATCTATTTTTTTTATAAAAACTTATTTTTTTAGACACTCATTTAAAAAATGTTGTCAAAAAGATTGATGTTTTTTCTGAAATTTTTAGTAAAAACATGGTTATGGAAATTATTTTGTCAAGGCAACTTTATTTGAATTTTAATGTGTGAATCTTTGTTTTAAGAGCATCCACTATGATGGACCTTTTAAAAGGTCTAAACATTTACAAAATCATTAATTTTTGAAGCTTTTGATTTTATAAACTTTGTTGCACTATGGATAAACCTTTTTTTAGTTTATAAAATGGTTAACAATTACACATGCATTAAATTATGAAAAGTTCAAGATCTTAGACCTCTTCATTCCACATGGACATAAAACATCAACTCACTATGGTTAAAACAAAGTATAAACCTTTTCATGTGTTTTAAACCTTTTTTTGAAATGACCATAGTGGATGCCCTAAGAGCTCCAGGTACAGTTGAACCGTCGTGCAAAAGTGGTGCCACATCACCATTTTTTTCCCATAACACCAAAATACACGAAAACACCAAAAACGGGCTCCCTGATTAACACCAACATTTCTGGTGTTATGGTAACCCTACCTTTTTTTTATTTCTTTTTTCAACAACAATAATATATATTTTTTAATAATAAATACATTTAATTAATAAATAATACATTAAAATTTATTAATAAAAAAACAATACATTAAAATTCATTAATAAAAAACAATACATTAAAAATTCAACAATAAAAATAAAACATACAACTAATGATTAAGGTTTCACAAATGCTCCACAAATATCGTGTTGAAGGTCGTCATGAACTCTCCTATCCCCGAAGTTCTTTTTTTTTTCTTCATAGTCTCTCGCATCGTTCGACCCAAGTACGTTGAATATTACTTTCTGGAGAAACATACATATCAGCATACTCACTAATATCGAAGTTTTGATCTTTTAATATCATGTTATGTAATATCATGCAACAATACATGATTCTTTTAATCGTGTTCATGTGATATGATCGTGCGGGTTGTTGTATAATTTCCCACCGACCTTGTAGGACTCCGAAAGCTCTTTCAATATCTTTTCTTTCACTTTCTTAAACTCTTTTAAACTTTATTGTTTTTTGATCCCTTGCTATAGTAAACGCTTTGACAAACGTAGACCATTGAGGATAAATTTCATCCGCTAAATAATAACCTTTTTCGTATGTTTTCCCGTTTACTACAAACGGAGCTTCTGGAGCTTAATCCGTTAGAAGGTCATCAAATAATGGTGAACCGTATAAAACATTAAAGTCATTATTTGCCCCCGGTACCCCAAAATATGCATGCCAAAACCATAATTGTTGATCCGCAACGGCCTCAAGCATTATAGTCGGGTATTTTTTTATCACATCTTTTGAATTGACCATGTAAGGCCTTAGGACACTTCATCCATTCCCAATGCATACAATCAATGCTCCTGAGCATTCCCGGGAGCCCGTGTGTCCTTTCATGCAATTCATATACATGTTGGACATCTGCTAAATTAGGTTTTCTCAAAAACTCTTCAACATACAATATGTATATACATTTAGTGAAGTTCCATAAACATTCACGTGAACAACGTTCGAAGACTTGCAAATAATCATCAAATGCATCGGGTGATGTACCATATGCCAATTGGCGTATGGCGGATGTGCATTTCAAAATAGGACTTAAACCTAAACGGCCGGTACAATCGGGACGTTGTTTAAAAAAATAGAAGTAATCGGGGAGAGGGTGAACATCATAATTAGTAATATCATGCACAATTTTTAAAAAAAGTCTAGAACTCATACGATACCTTCCCCGAAAATGTTCTTCCGGATATATTGGTGGAGTGTTTTCGTCGCCAAAATAATATCGCCGTAACTTTTTGATTGTAGCAATCTTATACACGTAATAGTAAAATATAATATAGTAAATTACCAAAATACCCTTGAGGACAAAGGTCGTAAGGAAAATTCTCACAAAAATATATATTATACGTATATTAACCGGGAAGTATGATTCCCGGGTCGTTAAGTCCCAACGAATTGTGAAATTGAGACCACGTTTGTTGTTCGGACAATGATTTGAATTGGTAACAAAGATTGATTTGATTATCTATTTCTATGAATTAAAAACAATTAAAATAAGCAAATGATAACAATTAAGCACAAAAACAAATAACGAGAAATTAAACTTTAACTAAAAACGTAAAACGAGAACCCTAAATGGTAATTAAAAAAAGCTAAATTTCCAAAATTAAACCTAAAATGAATTTTTCTCTTTTAATAGACTCTAATTGACTAAAAAGTAAGTTTAAAGAAAACTAGAACAAAAACGGAATTGAAATGAGCTTAAAAACACGAAAAACGTGAACGGGAACGAATCCCGTTCTTTAAAAATCAAAATTTTGCAATTTTAACCCTACGGGAACAAAACTAATTTTCCTAGAAACTTTATGATAAAAGAAAATTTTCTAAAAAAGAATTATATTTTTTTGATTATTTTTCTATTTTTTATGATTTTTTAAAGTTTTTAATAAAAATAAATGTTTAAAAATACTAAACTAATTATATAAATTCTAAAAAAATACAAAAAATAGCTTAAACTAAAAGGAATCTAAGAAAAATAAGCTTGGTTACACAGCTTATCGAATAAGCTGTGTAATAAGCTTAAACAACTTATTGTACTAAAGAGGGAAAAACGTATATAAGTAATAGATGTTGTGAATCTATAACGAAAAAGACCCCAGGGCACGTTGGTAGTGAGGTGTGGTGTGAGGCGTTTATAAGGGTTGAGGATGTTGAGGTCGGGGGTTCGAGCCTTGCTCACCCCCGATTTCCATCTTCCCTTTTTTTTGAAAACTTATAAAAACAAACTTGCTAATAAGCTAAAATCAAAGACTTTTTGTGAAAACAAAACTTTTAAAAACTAAAAAATAAGCTGGAAAAGGAATTAAAAATCAACAGATTCACTAACTTAATATTTTTGGCTTTTTGCAAATTTTAAGAACTCAAAAGCTAACTATAAGCTATACTAATGAACTATAAGCTATTAATATACTAACACTAACCTAATGAGCTAAACTGAATAGAAATAAGCACAGAGTAACAAGCCATGAGCTGAAAATTTGAAATAAGCACTTATAGAAAATTTTAAACCAAACAGCCCTTTGAGGTACTTTTGAGCTTAATTTTAAGCTAGCAAACAAGCTTTTTAAGAAGTGAAACTTGTTTTTTCTAAAAGCTTGACTCAAAGACTATATGAAAATGCTTTTTGAAAAGTCTATGGAAAACAATAGCTTATTGAAAAAGCTTGTGAAAAACAGACAGCATCAGTCAGGAAATGCTAACTTTTGTTTTTGAACTTAAAAGACAAATTGCTATTTTAGAAGCTAAAAACAGATAAGCTAATGAACTTTTTGATGAAAACTAATTTGAAACAGCTAAACTATGACCCCTATTCTACTTATATTCCAAAAATCAAAGCCTATAAACCAAAATCACCATCTGAAAATTGATCATGAAAACAGCTTCTTGTCTTTTATTAATACTGATGCAGTTGACATGCATATGAACCAAAACTCAAAACCTATTATGCAGACATAAGGGACTTATTTTAATACCTTTAAAACACAAAACCAAAGCTAAATAGGACCATGTCATTAACCAGAAATTACTAAAGCTTATGATGCAAGTGAACCTTAACAGATTATGGCTAATATTAAACTGACTTAGAAAAAAAACTTAACTAGATCTAATCTAAATGATAAACCCTACTCTATCAAACTAAATAATGAAGTTTAAAGCAGATTCAAAAGACCAAGTGGTCACAAACAGCACTAACTTGTGGTTAGTGCTGTTGTCCCAAACACCCCTTTAAAAGTTTTAAAATCCATTTAAGCTTTTGAAAATGAAATCTAGTGAGTAAAACTTTAAAACCAGATAGTGCACAGCTTATAACAACCAAAATAAACCTTAATCAATAAGCAAATAAGCCAGAAATGAAGAACTTATACCTATGCTAATTATTTTTGGTTTTTATTGATTTATAAGACAAAAAGTGAAAAACTAAGATCTACACTACTTAAGCTAAAAACAGATTATAAAACATGATCAATAAGCACAATGAGACAGAATTAAGCACAAACAAGCTAGATTATAAGCAAAATAAGAAAATTATAAGCTAGAAAATTAAGACAGAAATAGAAATAAGGAACTTACCAAAGCCTTAGCTAAACAAAGGCTTATTAATGCTCAAGGAGCTGTTCTACAAGCTCCAGCTTATCCAAGGATAAGCTGGTAGGGTCCCATAAGCTCTTCCAGGTTAAGCTTATCATCCAAAAAGCTCATATCCATTCTAGCAAAGGTATTAAACTGATTTTAAAGATTTAAGTAGATTAGATGCTTGATTTGAGCTCAATCTTAGCTTAAAGACTAAGAGAGCTTATGGTGAGCTTATTTAGAGCTTATGTAACAGTGACAAGAGCTTTGAGAAATATAATAAGCTAAAACAGATTTCATAAAGTAAACTAATATTTCATTGATTTAAAAACAGATTACATAACTTGTAATTGAAAATAAAAAAGCTTAATAAGAAATTACATTTAAACTAAAAAATTACATAAGCTACTTAAGAACTAAAAAAATGCAGGAAAAGAAGATATTGTGTGTGAGGAGTGAGCTTGTATTTATAGCTGCCAAATGATGCTTCTAGGCCTTCAGGTTGTTATACGCTCCCCTTAATCCTGGCCCTTCCTTCATTCTCATCATTGGATCTCTAATAATCACCGTTGGATTAATTGGGGTGAGCACACGGATTGCCAACGTGGCATTCCGTGTGTCAGACCTTGTGTGCTTCTTTTGTACTTATTTTAGTGTAAAAATCCAAAGATTGGTATGTTTCTTGTCAGACCCGCGTGTCATTCTTCTTGGGTTTTAACCAATGAGAGCCTCTCATTACGTATAACAATGCCACCATGTCACTTAGTACTCGAATCATTCTTCCATGTCATCAGTTATGATTTGCCCTTTGTTTTGACTTGGATTAAACGTGAAGAAGATGATGAACAGTAAATGGGTTTTTACCCGCGTTATTTTAAATTGTATAAGGATGGGGATTTGACTCGGGGGTTGACTTGGTTTTGGGCTTGGGTTATTTATAACAGAAATGGGCCAGGGTGTACTTTTGGAATTGGGTTAATATAAAAGGGTTAACGATCGTTATCTATTATGTAATAAAAGATAATGGTCGTTAGGGTTTTTAGGCCTTTTTTGCAATATGGTTTAACTTTGAGGGCTGATTTGGTATTTTTGAAAGATTTGTATTCTTGTGGTTGACCAGGGCTGACCATGAGTTGACTTTTTGACCTTTGATAGCAAACTTTTGGTTCTTGTACATTCTTTATCCATTCCCATGTCCGTGTTTGTCCGGCTTTGGCCGTTTTCTTGCGCTTTTTGCTATATCCATACCTACACAATCACAAAGACAAAACAAGCAATATACAAGCATTTTAAGCATAATTTTGTCTTTTATGGGTTATTTTTGATATAAAACGGATATGTGTTTTCACACATATCAGTAAGGCAGTGCTGAGTATATTAATTTGAAAGATTTTGAATTTACTAAGTAATTCTTGAAAACTTTATACTCGAGCACTCCTTATTATCACCATAAGTCTACACTACTTATATACATATTCAAAAAATTATTATGTACAAGGTTTGACCTTTTAATGATGAGGACATCATATGATAAATCATATGGTCCTTTCCAGCAATGAAGATCTCCCTCGTACGGTCTCCCACTAACAAATTTTTCCAGGCTCCTCATAATCCTTCGGTTCTTGAGCTGTTTATCAATTGCCTGAATCATAGCTCCTGCTCTTTCCTTGCCTACATTCCTCCAGTATGTCTATGGCAGATACTTCATCCTGATTCACTTTAAAATATCATCAAGAACAATCCGAACATCGTTGAGTGTACCGTCACTAAATTTGTGGAGTTCATCGATACGTATCAATTTGTTCTTCTGGTCTTTATTCTGATAAATAAAGCCTCTAGGATTGGGGTATGCTGAGTATGTTAGCAATCTTTTGAGATCTGATCTGTACGTGTCCGGCCTTGTGAGGTTGAGCTTCTTTTGGTAACTTCCAACACCTAATTGAAGATCTTCCATACACATTTGGATGACAATGCTTCTTGTAAACATTCACAATGAAACATTCAAAGCTAGACATTCTTCAATAGTGAGGTTTGTCAGCTTGCCTTAAACCAGAAGAAGCAGCATGTCTTCGATGTCTTGTAGGCGAAGCCTCTTGTAGTCGCCTTTTTTGAATTTATATAGCTTGTCATCATCTCTACGAATAGTGATCCAGTCCAAATGTTTGTAATTGTGCCATTCGACGATCTGAAGCTTTGTAACAGTAATGATTCTTTGCCTTGAGTAGACATCATGAGCAGATTCCTTGTTAACAGCAAATCCATAGAATTGTTGACGTTTTCGTCCCCAGTGAGAGATTCCCCAAAGTGCATGTTTATTGTAGATAACCGGCGCTGGACTCCACATGGTGTTTGGGACCAAGTCTTCAATCTATTTGATGTGCCCATAATCTGCAGCCTTTGTCTTCGTCACTGAAGTTGCATAAGTTCGGCTTGATTCACCACCCCTTAGATACACTAGGTCGTTGTTAATGAAGTGATAAAAAGGTATGACTCGACGACCTCGTGAATTGGGTATCAATGGTAAGGGCTTGCATAGATCATGCGGATATTGCTGGCCTTCAGGGTTGTTTCAGTCAAGCTGATCAGTAGCTGCCTTGTAGACTTCTTCAAAGAAATATTCAAGTTCCACCAGACTCTTGCACATTCCTTTCATTAATTCGAATGTTGGACTGGCTAATAATTCTAGAGTCAGAGTATCAACTTTGAGCCTATTCATCACGAATGCTGAGAAGTCTAGAGGAGTGTCCAACAGTTCATTAAACGACTCACGAGTATCTTCTTTCCTAGCCTAAGTGCTTATCTAAGGTTGAATTAGTCCATGAGCAGCAGGCAAAGTCTTGTTCCAATCATGATCGAGAGTTGGAGGTTTTGCTGGTTTCTAAAACCAATCAGGAAGCTGAGAGGTCTCTTCAACAGGTTGATCTTCAGTAACTCCTATTTTGAACTCCTGTTGTGCGGGTTCTTTCAAATCTTTGGCAGTGTGTATCGGCTCCTCTGCTTGAGCAGACTTGCCAGTAGATGTTTGATGAGATTTGCACCCTTCTTTAGACTTGCCAGTTGACTTGGAGGTTTTTTTTCCTTTGGTGCACTGGATGACTCTGGTTCTTTTCCAGCTCTTCTTCTCTTGGACCCCCGGTCTGATCCAGCGTCGTCATCTTTATCGTCTCGACGTCTTTTAAGAGTGACTGCATCTCCATATGTATCCAGGATATCTTTGTCAGCTTTATAAGCATCCACTAATGCTTTGTAGAGATTCTTCTATTGATCTGATCTGTCGATTGATTTGTTATTCTTCATTATGTCTATGAGAATCTTTTTTAGCTCCAGTTCACACAGATTACCTGCTACAGCATAAGATGTCTTAGCTTCATTTGATGAACGAATCAGAACTTCAGCTTCAAGTTAATCATTGAGTAACTTCTCAAGTCTTGGCAAAATCTTGGAAACTTGCTCTTTAACTTGTACTTTAACTTGCTCCTTGATGATTTTCTTCATACTTTCATCAAGTTTATCGATGAAGTCTTGGTTTTCAGCTTAAGCTTCTTCTCTAAGTCTATCAGACTGTAGTTGAACAGCTGCATTTACCGCATCATTCATCCGGTTGGCAAGGTACTTATCAACAATACCAGGAATTGAAGAAAATGCTTCAGCAAATTGGTTTGTTTGCTTAAATTCTGATAAGTTATCTTCTAAAGTTTTTACTCTATCTTCAAACTTGAATAAATAACTAAAGCTTGGAAAGTCTTACAGGGTGGTACTTGAAATATTTGTTGGTGTGGGAAATAGTGTTTGTTGCGGAGGTTGAAAGAAAGGAATGGGTGGTGGAGGAAGTGTTGTTGCAAATGAAGGAGGAATCTCAGCAGAGGTAGTGACAGGAACATCTACAAGTGAAGTTGACTCAATGTTAGGATTAAGTATGGAGTAAATACTTATATCTAGATTGGGGTTGAGCGTGTTGGAAATGAAGCCTGATGAGACAGAAGAACTCTGCTGTTGAACTTCAGGATTGACAGCGGTGATTATCACATGAGTATCTTCTATGACTTGAGTAGCTTGAGCATTGACTTGTGAACCATCAGTCATTTCCGTATCTCTTCATTCCATATTGACGTTCACTTCTTCCTCTTCATTTGTCTTTGCTTCTTCCAGCTTTTCTTCCTCAACATTTTTAACTTGAGCTACTTCATCATATGCTTCATCATCAGTGGATTCATAATGAGAAGGTATACGAATCCTCTGATCAAAATACTCTTCTTCTTTATCTTCTTCATCTTGTCTTTCTTGTTCATCAAAAGTAGATAACTTGGGATGAACCTAGTCGTCACCATCATTGTCTGAATCTGTCCATTCACTAACTTGATCAACATTATCTTCATCATCTGAATTATCATCATCGTCTTTACTTAAGCTTACTTCATCGTCATCGTCCTCGTCACTTGACTTCCAAGAAATCCGCTCATCTTCAGAATCATATTTAGGTACATCAGGAACCCCTGGTGTAACACCAGTTCCTTCATGTACACCTGAACCACTGGCGTGAGTGCTGTTGAAGTGAGTCCTGCTTCTTTTGGCTGCAATTTTCATTTGTTCAGCTTCAGACAATGCGATTTCTGATAAAGTCTCTAATCCTTGAGTAGGTAGCTTCTTCTTTCCTGATTTAGACACCTTAGTTGTAGCTTTAATTCTTTTTCCTTTAGTAGCTTTAACAGGCTTCTTCTTAGGAGATGTTTTAGAATCAGCTTTTTTCCCATATTTTGGTTTTGGAGTCTTCTCACCAATAGCATACGCGTAGTAAGTCTTGTAAGCTTCAGACTCCAACATGGCTTGGTTTGTTAACTAATTAGGGAGAATAGTACCATATATATGTGTGTCCTGATGTTTAGAGATAACTCTTATCGTGGTGAACATGGGGTCATCTCTGGTAGTGTGCCAAAACATCTTGTTTCTCTTTGGTATTGGCAGATCCTTTTTCATGAAGTAGTCTATGATGACTTTGGTGAATCGTGGATAAGACATGTCGTTGTTCTTCTTCGAGTTCTTGTTCTTGACTTGATATACCAGGGCTTCCTATAGTAGGTAGACATAATCAACATTTTTCATATGATACATGCCCCAAAAAGGATCTGAGCATGTGACAAGCGAAGACTATCATGACCAGTAGTTTTTCCACTTAGGCACTTATTGATGATAGCAGCAAACGATCTCCAGGGTTGATGCATGTGATTAACATTGACATAAGTTAGGACCTTTATTTCTCCAGTATGGCCAAGATCTCTAATAAAAGAGAGAATTTCCTCTTCAAATGGAGGATCTTTAAATTTTTGACATGGGAGATTAGGGCAGATCTGGAGCATGTCTCTAAAGTTGTCAACATTAACAGTATGGCTTTTTCCATTTATTATAAAGTGAAGAGAATGATGATGGACGGAGACAGTGGCCCAGAACTCTTGCATGTAGATTTCTGGTACATCAGTAGTGATCTGAAATGCGTTGTTGAAGGAAGTGAGTTTCAAAGCATCTAATACCACTTGAAGAGTAGGTTCCTTGGATTTGAGAGTGAAGTTTAGTCGAAGATTGCAATTCCTAATGTTAAGACGGTTGGCAAGAGAGACTAGAGCATCATCCAAAGCCTTTTGCTGAGCTTGTGTGGTATCTATGATTCTGCTAAGAAAGAATCAATACAATTTATGTATAACCAATTTTATATCATACACTATAGAGACCTTTTAAGTGAGCACTTAAAGTTGAATCACGATGCGAATGTTTCTTAAGGATTAGGCACTCTAAGAATTTTAGCACTTTTTAAGATCTATCCAATTAAATGACAACTTAAGCTAACTTAACTTGTTTAGAGTGTATAATTAACCAATTTTAACTAACTCCCTAATTAAAGTTTTAAATCGCCTTTTAATTTGGAAATTTTATCTTAAGTGTTTTTGGTCTTGAAAGATAAACTGTTTTCTAAAGGAAAAACTAGTTGTTCGGTTCACAAAGGAAAACTAGTTGTTCGGTTCTAAAGGAAAAACTAGTTGTTCGGTTCGAGTAGTTCGGTTCCTTAACAAAACTAGTTGTTCGGTTCCTTTAGGAAAACAAGTTGTTCGGTTCCCTAATAACACTAGTTGTTCGGTTCCATTATGAAAACTAGTTGTTCGGTTCCTTTACAAAAACTAGTCCGGTTCCTTAACAAAACCAGTTGTTCGGTTCATTTATGAAAACTAGTTGTTCGGTTCCCTAATAACACTAGTTGTTCGGTTCCTTAACAAAACTAGTTGTTCGGTTCTTAAAGGATTTTTTCTTAAACATGATTTTGAATTTGCAAGTTTCATTTAGCATTTATATCATGTAAACATGACATATAAGAGCTTTGTTCACAGAAATCACCACAAAAAAGAACTAAGAGCGCATACTTTTTCAAACCAAGTATAAACATACAACAATATGCAAACAATCAAGATTTTTTACTAATCAAGGGTATGTTTTAACCA
>BQNB010158225.1:0-15057 GCA_026074375.1 Tanacetum coccineum
AATTAATAACTTTAAGTTTTCTTGACCTGGGCGTTTGACGTCGTCAGGGTTTGTGTGACCCCGTCACAAGTGACGTGGTGACGGTGTCGCTTGTTAATTGTGACACCGTCTCCATAGTCTGTGAAAATGAAATTTTTGTTTTTGATGAAAAATTTCCTACACTTGATTCCATAAGTTAATTCTTGTACAAAGGGTTGCATAAAACCTGAGATTTAACAATTCAATCATATGACTCGAAACTGATGCGAATTAATCTAAACAATTCATTTAACATGTTTGAATTTGGCTCAAAAGCCAGATAAATTCCCATACACTTATTATTTGCAAAATACCTTTGATTGGAATTAAGACGAGGTTAAAGACAATACAAAGCATGATTACAAGATAGTTCATACATAACAAAACAAATGGTAAAGAATTAAAACACACATGACATTCCTAATTGCGGGAAAAGTAAATTGGGTAGCCTCCCAAGAAGCGCTTTTCTTTATTAACGAGTCTTGTAGCTAGACTCGAAGTCACACGTCCTTACGTGACTTCTCCTTCAACATCCATTCCTTCCTTGGTTGTAATAAGAGTGGGACGCTTACCTTTGAAATTTTTGCTCCTCCATTGGTTGAACTTTATCTTCCTTTCCAAGTGAAGCTTTATCTTTTCTTCCCATTCCAGGACTAGCCTATTCACAGCCATAGTGGGGGCTATAGGATCTCTGTCATTTTTTACTCCTTTGTCGGTTACACAGGAGGAATCGGGTCTCCTATGAAAACTTACATTACTCTTTCCTGACCTTAGAGTTATGGTGCCCTTATCAAACTTAATTGAGGCCTTGGCTGTTGTCAGGAATGGTGTTCCTAAGATGAAAGGCCTATTTTCGTTTTCCTTGATATCCAAAATCACAAAGTCTATGGGGTATACGTGTTCAACGACCTCTACTAACACATCTTCAGCAACTCCTAAGGGGTAGATGTATGAATGGCTAGCTAGTAAGAGTCTAATGTCTGTCTCAGCAGGCCTTTTGTCTGTAAGTTTCATGTAAGTAGAGTAGGGCATGACGTTCACATCGGACCGTTGATCGACGAGGGCGTTTACGTGCTTAAGGTCCCCTTTGTTGCAAGGTATTTCAAAATTCTCTCTGATGTCCTCCTTATTTTTTATCTTTTTCTTGAGAATCGCATCATAAACAGGTCTCTTAGGTAACACTTTATATGCCTTCCCCTTTTTCTTTCCAACTCGGGTTCCTGACAGAGAGTTATTGAATCTGTTGTTGTTGACTAGTCCCTTGATCAGCTTCTAATTGATCTTATGCTTCAGGTAATACGCGACAGGCTGAGACCCGGATGCTTCCATTGCTTCTTCATTCACAGGTGTTTTGATTGATTCATTTCCAGCCCCGTTTTCATCTTCATTCATTTTCTCAGCCCCCTTTACTGGCATTCCCGTTTCTTTTTTGATGGGCTTCTCAGTGTTGTCGGGTGTTACCTCCGTCTTGTTACTCCTTTCTTCTTCTCCTTTCGTCATAGATATAGAATTCACGTTCTTGGTGACGGGGAATTTGGTTTCCTCTCTTATTAATACTTTCTCAGGGGTTCTGCTGGTCGTGAGTTCTTTGAGAAGCCCGAACATTTCGGTCATCCTACCATTGATCTCCTCGCGTTGCTTGAAAATGATGTTCTTAAATCTTTCCATTCTTTCGGTGTGCGCTGCCATGTAATCCCGTCCTCGAGCTTCAAAAGTGGTTTCTAACGCTTGTGGTTGAGGTCTTGGACCTGTACGTTTACGAAAAGCAAAAATGCTTAGTATTGGTGGTTCATTTTGATTTCGCGGACGGGGGTTCGGATGGACTGCATTGACATAAGCTTAAGGGGTATGTGCCGAGCTCGATGTGGGCGTCGGTCGTGACCCTTTTAGTAAGAAGTTAATTTGGTCCTCGAGCTCAAGAAGTCTCCGGTCAGGTGTTTTCAGGATGCCTTGAGGTGTAGAAATGGCCTTGACCGGCATGGTCATAGAGGGCGAGGTTCTTAATAATTTCCCAAGATTCGTCGGTATTCTTATTGAGGAGTTTGCCACCGGCGGCGCGGTCAATTTTGCACTTAAGATGAAATGAGACATGATCATAGAAAATTTGGATTTGAAGCCAACGACCGATGTCGTGATGAGGGACTTTTTGGAGTAAGTCCTTGAAACGAGTCCATGCTTCGGATAGATATTCTCCATGATGTTGTTGAAACATCAGCATATCGTTACGGAGTTTTGCAGTCCTTCCCAGTGGAAAGAAATGAGCAAGAAATTAGGTAGTAAGATCCTCCCATGTGGTGATGAATCCTGTTGGAAGACGTTCAAGCCAATTGCTAGCTTGATCGCGAAGGGAATATTTAAATAAACGCAGGCGCGTTCTTTCCCTATTTTCACCGTCAAGGTCAAGTGAGTCCACAAGTTTAAGGAAATCCTTAAGGTGTTGGTTTGGATTCTCGGACTAAAGTCTGTGGAATGAGCATCCGTTTTGTACCAACCGAATGGTGTCGGATCGAAGAGGTACCACGTTGTTCCCTACAGGGAGCTCGATGGTATTCCTATAGCCCTCGTGGCTAGGTTTGGAGTAATCTCCTAAAGTACGTATAAGATTCTCGTCTCCCATGGTGGTTGACGAGAATGGGTTACAAAACAGATAACACGAAGAAAAGATAGACTACAAGAAAGCTAATATGCGGAAATATAATCTTACTTTAAAGGATTCAAGCAAGCATAACTAAGCTAAACTATGATCAATACCTAAATATTCCCCAAGCGACGGCGCCAAAAACTTGATGCGGTCATCGTAGGACTTCTACACGAAGTTTTACAACTCCCTGGGCAGAGCACCTAATCGTTGTAGTAGTAGTATAGGCAAGACTCGAGGGGTTGTTATTGTTCACTCGGGGAATAGGTTGGGAAGGCTTGATCACGGTCTAATAAAATTCTAAGGGTAAAGGGAAGATTATTTTTGTATTTTTATATTTTGTGGAAAGCAAGTAAATCATATAATTGGAGAGGTTGGTTGGTTTTAGCTATTAACTAAATATAAATAAAAAACTAATGGTGATAACAATAAGATAAAAGAATGTGTTTATTTAATCATGTATTACTCCCTAGACTGCTTCTCCTAGTGTTGTTTCTTTGTCACCTTTGTAATGATTTATGTAATTATTTCCTAAGTCATGAACGAATTACACGAACCCGCCGTCTACTTAGTATTCCGCTAGAGCAACGCACAAGTAAGGTAGTATGAAGACTATTACAAGGCCCCTAGGAGTACACTAAGTGCATGTGAAATATATTAAAAGTTGATCAACCATATTAGGGGGCAAGGTAGTATGATGACTATTACCCGATGGTATCCTTTCTGCACAATCATGTTTCCCTAGACATATCAACAACGATACAGACAAAAGCTGGTTTTCTAAGGCCTAACATTCACATACATCACAAGAAGCAACACCACTAAGATCTACATTCTAGGTTTCATATAATCATAAATAAACACAATAGGAGGTTTAGCCAAGCATGTTATAGATAAAGCAAGAACATAGATGAATCAAACAACACATGGACATATTGAATGATTAAATAAACCTTACTTTATTAAAACACGAGTTGGAGGAAGTACAATAGGCCCTAAATTCGTCCCTAACAACTGCTAAACGAACTAGGGTTCGTACCTTCTTTTTATTCTAAAGTTACACACTCAAAACCCTAAATTCGGGTTTGTATATATAGGAAAAACGCTATGACGGCGTCGCGTTTTAATTGTGACGTCGTCATGAAAGAGAATATTCTAGATAATGGGCTGGGTCGTATGCTCTGACGCCATCATGGAATCTTGTGATGCCGTCTTGATCTTCGTGGTGACGGCGTCACGTTGTATCTGTGACGCCGTCTCCAGCCACCGTAGAAAAATTCTTAAGCAATGTTGGTGTAGGTCGTAGTCTTGTCCGTTTCTTCTCCAAACGAATCCAAGTCACGTGTAATTCTTCCAAATGCCTTCCAAATGTGAAATACCTGAAAAGGAAGGATTAAGTACCTATTTTGGGCATAAATGCACGATTTAGGGGGTTAAACGACCCCCAAAAAAGTGTATAAAATGACACCTCATCAGTTACGTGTTCTGAGGGAAACAATGCAAGAGGGCAGGTAAGGGTTGTTAAATGCTATAATTGTCAAGGTGAAGGACACATGGCTAGGCAATGCACTCAGCCTAAGAGGCCAAAGAACGTTGCATGGTTTAAGGACAAGGCAATGTTGGCTGAAGCACAAGAATCTGGTCAAATATTGAATGAAGAGCAACTAGCATTTCTTGCAGATCTATGCATTCCAGATGATCAAGCTGCTCAGACAACCATTTCAAACAACGATGCTTTCCAGACTGAGGATCTAGATGCTTATGATTCTGACTGTGATGATGTCTCTAATGCAAAAGCAATTCTGATGGCCAATCTTTCTAACTATTGTTCTGATATTATCTCAGAGGTACCTCATTCTAAATCCTATCATAATGCTATGGATAATCAAAGTGTGCATGCAATGCAGGATTTTAAACAAACACTAGTTGTTGATATTCTAGATAATGAGATAACAAGTGATAGCAATATCATTCCGTACTCTCAATATTTGCAAGAAATACAATAGGTAGTTGTTCAAGATACTAATTTGTATGCATAACAAGATTCAATGATATTATCTGTGATTGAACAAATGTCTGAACAAATGATTAATCATGTAAATAATTGGGAATAGGCTAATCCGGAAAAGAATAATGAATCCTTAACCACTGAGCTTGAGAGATTGATGAGGTGTCTATTTATACACTATTTCAGGGTCATTTAACCCCTTAAATCATGCAAATATGCCCAGAATATGTGCTTAATCATTTGTTTTCATGTTTTTAGCATTTGGATGGCATTTGCAGGAAATACACGTTACTTGGCTCATTTAGAGAAGAAACGGACAAGACTACGAACCTACACCAAATCTCTTGAAGAATCGTGCTCACAAACTGTGGAGACGACGTCGCAAGCATAAAGCAACGCCGTCGCGATCTTTCTATTCACGTCGTCATAGAATTGGCGACGGTGTCATGACGTAACCGACTTAAATCAGATCTAGAAGATTCTACATTGTGACGGCGTCGCAACTATAACTGGACGCCGTTGCGACGATTTCTATATATATATATATATAACCGAATTTAGGGTTTTAAGTGTGTAACTTAGTATAACTTTTGGGGAGCCGAACCCTACGTATTTTGTCAACTTTTAGGTCATCTTTAGGGCTTAAAACCCTTATTGTAACTGACCTTAATCTATGTTTTAATCAAGTAAGATTGTTTATCTCTAATCATTCAATATGTCTATGTGTTGTTTGATTGATCTATGTTCTTGCTTTCTTTATAACATGTTAGGCTAATCCCTCCCTTGTATTTACTTATGATTGCATAAAAGTTGGATTGTAGATACTTTTACTATTGCTTCTTGTGATGAATGTACGCGTTAGGCTTTAGAAAACTAGCCATAAGATATTAAATTGGCATAGACGTCTAGGGAAACACGAGTGTGTAGAAAGGATATCATATGGTAACAGTCTTCATACTACCTTACCCCAATATGGTTGATCCCTATTAAGATATTTTAATTGCATTTAATATACTCTTAGGGGTCTTGTAATAGTCTTCATACTACCTTACTTGTGCGTTGCCTTAACGGAATATTAAATAGATGGCGAGTTCATGTAATTAGTTCATGATTTAGGAAATACTTACACGGATCATCACGAGTATGACACATAATCAGAAGCTCTCCTTCAAGGGTTTCTTCATATACATATTGAACTAAATCTCTGTAGATTGGCTATCATTAATTCCACTTTTAAGTTAGGGTTTTACCCTCCTAAACATGACCTAATTCTGACCCGTATTCACTGTTTTGACAACTTTTCTTGTTACGGCCAATTGACTAACTCATCACTAACACAAACACATTCAAAATGAGATGCCCATACAGCTCAATATGATATCATGCACCTATTCAAACCACTTAGCACACATATATAACACATAGCACACAAGAATCACACACAATAGACTCTTAGCCATTTCTAAAGGTATTACTAACCTGATTAAATCACGGGTGTCACAGTATCCCCTCCTTGAGGAAATCTTATCCCGAGATTTAACTAGCAGGCTCAACAACTCGATCCACAAACAACTGTAGATATTTAATCCTTATCTGGTCTTCGTGTTCCCAAGTAAACTCAGGACCACGCTTCGAATCCCATCTAACTTTCACAAGCGCTATCTTCTTACGTTTTAACCTCTTAACCTCTCGATCCATAATCTTTACAGGTTCCTCGACAAAACAAACTGTCTTGTCGACTTTGATATCTTTTAATGGCACATGCAATTTAGCATCCGCCAGACACTTTCTCAGATTTGACACATGAAATGTGTCATGCATGTAACACCCCCAAAATGGGTCGCAGCGGAAATATGGGTTGGAGAGTGTTACTTCATAGATCAACAGCACGAGATAAGACCTTCTTTCCAAAACGAACTACGCCCTTCCAAGGCGTCACCTTTAACAATACACGATCTCCCACCTCAAACTCTAACGGCTTACGCCTATAATCAACATAGCTCTTTTGACGATCTCTCGCCGCTTTGGGCTTTTCCTTTACCAACACTACCTTATCAGTCGTTTCTTGTACTAACTCAAGTCCAGTCAAACTACTCTCTCCAATCTCTGCCCATAGAACAGGCGACCTACATTTCCTTCCATACAAAGCTTCAAACGGAGCACACCGAATGCTCAAATGATAACTACCACCAAAATCGATAACACATGCCCTCATTATATCTTCCAAAGTCTGAATCATACGTTCACTTTGTCCATCCGCTTGAGGATGCTAAGCAGTACTCAAATCCAATCGCGTCTCTAACACTTTCTGCAGCGTCTGCCAAAACCACGAGGTAAATCATCCATCTCAATCTGAGTTGATCGTCACCAGAATTCCATTCCTTGCTATTATCTCATCAATATAAATCCTTGCCAACTTCACATCTTGAAATCTTCTTGTATAGCTAGAAAATGAGCTAACTTGGTCAGTCTATCGACCATCACCCAAATCACATCATACTCACTACTTTGACCTTGGAAATTTAGTGATAAAATCCATGGTGATTCTATCTCATTTTCACTCAAGTATCTCAGGCTGTTGCAGCAAGCCAAAAGTCTTTGACATTGCAGCCTTCACCTCTTAAACAAATCCGACAATTGCTAACATAGGTAGCTATATCCTTTTCTACACGTGGCTACCAATACATGTCTCCAAGGTTATAGTACGTCTTATCCGCTCCCGGATGTACCAAGTACCTTGATGCATGGGCCTCATCCATTACACTTCCTACCAATAGAACCCAAATTCGATCCATAAAGTACAAACTCTCGTCTCCTTTTCTTTCCATCTGTTGATCTAAACCATGTAGCCTTTTTGCGAGTACGTTCTCTTGCTTGAACGCCTCACTTTGGGCTGCCAGTATCATTCCTCTTACTCGTCTTGATTCTCCTTTCTACTCAACGCATCACCACTACACTCGCTTTATCAGAGTATCACATAAATCATTCTTCAAAGTCTGAAAAGCCTCTTCTTGTTCTACGCTCCACTCATACTTCTGATTCCTCTCAGTTAGGGAAGTAAGGGGTTTCAACAATCTAAAAAAATTGCAATGAACGTCGGTAGTAACCTGCCAATCCTAAGAATAATCATCCAATTCCTCACTGCCTCACTCTTACTCGGTTCCACGTGAATACATTATGGTTGACCACGTGACCAAGAAAATGCACTTCTTCCAACTAAAACTCACACTTAGAAAACTTAGCATACAACTTCTCCTTCTTCAGTGTCTACAACACTAACTTCAAATGAACTCCGTGTTCCTCCTTCGACTTTGAGTAGGCCAGAATGTCATCAATGAATACGATGACAAACCTACATAAGTACGGTTTGCAAACCCGTTTCATTAAGTCCATAAAAACCGCTGGTGCATTGGTTAACCCAAAAGGCATAACCGTAGACTCAAAATGTCTGTATCTCGTTCAAAATGCGGTCTTTGGAATGGCATCCTCATGCACTTGTAGCTGATGATAACCTGACCAAAAATCTATCTTAGAGAAATAACATGCTCCTTGCAGCTGATCAAACAAGTCATCGATCCTAGGGAGTGGATAATGGGTTTTAAATTTTAATGGTTATTTTGTTTAGCTCCCTATAGTCGATACACATACAAAAAGATTCATCCTTCTTCTTCACGAATAACACAGGTGCTCCTCACGGTGAATGGCTAGGTCATATGAAACCCTTGTCTTGCAACTCTTAAAGTTGTCCAGACAATTCTTGCATTTCCAAGGGTGCCAAACGATAAGGAGACTTCGCGACCGGCGTCGCTCCAGGAACTAAGTCTATACGGAACTCAACTTGTCGCTGCGGCGGTAGCCCCAACAAGTCCTCCGGAAACACATCAGTAAAGTCTCGCACCACGGGTATATCACTTATCCTAGGTTCATCTATCTTAGCGTTCATTAGGGCTTTGGCGGCTCCCAAAGTACGTTCCCCATGAACTCGAAGTATCTCATCACCTTCCAACGGTATCCTAACCACCTTCTCATGTCATACTATCACAAACTTCCTCTTGGACAACCAGTCCATTCCTACAATCACGTCAAGGCTTCCACGACTCAACGGTATTAATAAACTCCAAGGGTTATGAACAATCGAATACGATAACAAACAAATATCGAGTCAAAGGCTAGAATGCATATAGGAGATTCCACATATGCAAATAGACGTGGATCAAATGACATAAGAATCCTTTGAAAGAAAGGATACGTATATGTACCGAGTGAAAACGCAACGAAAGAAAATCAACAAGCGTACCACGACAAAAGAACAAAAAAAAAATCAATACGAAAGACAGAAATTCTTATACCAATTATCGACTTTACTCGAAAGACCAAATTAAATAATGTTTTTATAAAAATCAATTTAAAAGATGGGATAGATTAATCCAGTGTCAATGAGTTTTATGACTTCCTTTTTTACCACCTCCTTGATGTTGGGGTTAACTCGTCTTTGAGGTTGTACACTTGGTTTAAACTCATCTTCCATGAGGATTTTATGAGTACAAAAGGATGAGTCGATTCCTTTAATGTCTGTAATACTCCAAGCAATTGCCCCTTTAATGGATGTTCAAAGACCCCGAGGAGTACCTAGTTTTTTTCATCGGTGGACAATGCGGATGAGATGACCACTGGGAGTTGGTTGTTTTCCTGGAGGAAATTATACTCAATATGTTCAGGTAATTCCTTCAATTCAAGTTTGGGTAGTTCTATGCTTGATGGTTTCAATCGATTATCCAGGGCTTTCCATTCAAGTGGTTCCACCGGCTCTATCCTCGGGTAGAAAGAAACAGCGAGTGCTTTGTTAGAATCTTCCTCTTCTTCTTCTTTAGTCCTTTTTCTGCCATATTTTACTGTGTCGACCCATTGCTCCTAAACCATCTTAGCGGTGTAATTGGTGCAATATAGGTAATCATCGCGAGAGTGTTTGGATTTCATAGATTTCCCGATGTTGAAGGTGAGGGTTTCACTCCCGACCCTTAAACTCAATTTTCCCTAGTGTACGTCGATCACAGCACTTGCCGTCGCGAGGAAGGGCCGTCCTAAAATGATCAGAACTAGCTCGTCTTCGTCCATCTCTAAAATTATGAAATCGACGGGGAAGATGAATTTACCTACTTTTACCAATAGATTTTCGCAGACCCCGATGGGGTATTTGATAGATCGATTGGCCAGCTGAATACTCATTTTGGTAGGTTTGAGTTTGGAAATCCCTAATCGTCGGAAGAGAGAATGTGGCATGAGGTTAATACTTTCCCCTAATTCACCAAGTGTTTTTTAACTTGCCAGGGCCGATGAGACATGGCAGTGTGAAGCTTCTTGTGTCTCCTTCCTTTTGGGGCAGACTCCTTTGAATAATAGCAGAACACTCCTCGCTAAGTTTGACTGAGGAGACCGCTTTCTTAAGTTTCTCCTTATACAAGAGTAGATCTTTTAAAACTTTAGCTCCCTTTGGCATGTGAATCATTGCTTCAAGGAATGGCTGATTGATATGAATTTGCTTAAAAATTAAAAGAAGCCGTTCATCCTTGTCATCCTTTTTATGCTTTTTTAACCTGGATAGAAAAGGTAGATTGGATGTTTTAGAAGGCTGGTAAAGGATGGATGGACGAGGGGCGGGTTCTTGTGTAATGCTTGGTTCGGCGCCCCCAGGCCCTTCTTTTTTGGTTTCCCCCTCAGTGAAGTTGTTAGACGCTGGGTCTTGTGTGCTAATTCCTTATCTAGTTGTTATGGAGAAAGTTGGTGCTTCAGGTTCAGGAGTTTGCTTTTGTTGATTGTTGAGAGAAATTGGGAGTATTGTTCACGCAATTTCATACGATGTTGGACAAGCATATCTCCTATCCCTTTTGTGTGAGATTTTTTCTCGAGCATGAAGTTGGCAAGCTCGTCTTCAAACTTACTCCAAACAATCCATTCGGGGCATCCTCTCCCTTCTCCTTGCATTTTTTGTTTCCTTATGGTGAGGTATCGTCGTTTTCATAGAATCTTAGAAGGGAAGGATCATTGTAGATGTCTCCTCCAGACAAGCATACTAGCTCGGATGGATTGCTCTACTCATATTCATCAGCCTCATAGGATCCTCCGCAATAATCGCAAATCAGGTAGGGGTTTTTAAGGCCAACCTCTTGAGTAGGTGTTTCGAGGAAAGAGATTTGCTTACAGGCCTTTTTAAACGCCCCTAGAGTGAAGGTTGCATTGCTTCTGAGATGGAAGAGACGTTCATGAAGGGTGATGGTTCGTCCCAAAGATCGTCTTGGTATTGGACATATTCTTCTATTTTATTCCATCCTTCTTATTCAGGAAGGGAGCTGAAGCGGAATTGGGTGAATTGATCGAGTTTCATGTGGTCAATCCGAGACATGTTGTTGCGAAAGATTTAAACCAGAAGCCATTTTTGTATCCCATGATGTCTTCTGATAGGTTTGTTGTCCCCTTGTTTGAATCGGAGGATTAAATCTCTAAGGGCCGAGGTGCATCCTACTAGAAAGAAATGGTCAAGGAATCGGGATACGAGCTGATCCCATGTTGTGGCTTAAGTGAGGGGTATTCTGTCAAGCCATTCTGTTGATTTTCCCTTAAGGGAGAAGTAGAAGAATCATAACCTAGATGTATCCCTTGTGGCTCCATCAGCTTGTATGTTATCAACGATACTTAAATAGTTTTTAACATGACGAAGGGATCCCCTCGGTTTACAGTCCCTGGAACGTGCATGTATTTTGAATCAACCAGATGTCGCATGAGTCAATGATTCTTCTGGTTTGTTTGGTTGGAATGGTGATTAGATTTTGGAAACCGAAGGATGTGGGGCGAGAATGCTTCATTTTCTTTGGAAGGTGGCCTTATGGTTAGTCCGGTGTTGTTGGATGAAGATGCTTCATCATCAAAGAGGTTTCTTCCAGCAATAGCAAGGGATTCGTTTTGATGTGATCGCAAGATGGCTCTCCTAAGCCTTTGGGATTATCTTTCGGGTTCATCGAGAGGTTTCATTAACCTTTTAACGATGCTACGTGTCATGGTGACAGATTTACAAAACAGATAATGCAAAGAAAAGATAGATTACAAGAAAGCTAATATACATAAATTAAAGTCTCACTTGAAAGGATTCAAGCGAGTAGAACTAAGCTAAACTATGTTCAAAACCTAACTATTCCCCAGGCGGCAGCGCCAAAAACTTGATGTGGTCGTCGTAGGACTTCTACAGGAAGTTTTACAACTCCTTAGGCAGAGCACCTAATCGTTGTAGTAGTAGTATAGGCAATACTCAGGGGGTTGTTATTGTTCACTCGGGGAATAGGTTGGGAAGGCTTGATCACGGTCTAACAGAATTCTAAGGGTTGAGAGAAGATTATTTTTGTGTTTTTATGTTTTATAGGAAAGCAGTAAATCATATGTTTGAGAGGTTTGGTTTGGTTTTAGCTATTAAACTAATGATAATCTAAACTACTGGTGATAACAATAAGATAAAAGACTGTGTTTATTTAATCATGTATTACTCCCTAGATTGCTTCTCCTAGTGTTGTTGCTTTGTCACCCTTGTGATGATATGTGTAATTATTTCCTAAGTCATGAACTAATTAACATGAAAACCTGCCGTCTACTTAGCCTTCCGTTAAAGCAACACACAAGCAAGGTAGTATGAAGACTATTACATAGCCCCTAAGAGTACACTAAGTGCATGTGAAATATATTAAGAGTGGATCAACCATATTAGAGGGCAAGGTAGTATGAAGACTGTTACCTAATGGTATCCTTTCTACACAATCATGTTTTCCTAGACATATCAACAGCGATACAGACAAAAGCTGGTTTTCTAAGACCTAACATGCACATCCATCACAAGAAGCAACACCACTAAGATCTACATTCTAGGTTTCATACAATTATAAATAAACACAATAGGAGGTTTAGCCAAGCATGTTATAGATAAAGCAAGAACAATAAATATTCACACAACAAGACATATTGAATGATTAAGTAAACCTTACTTGATTAAAACATGAGTTGTAGGAAGTACAATAGGGTTTTTAGGCCCTAAAATCGTCCTTAACAGCTGCTAAACGAACTAAGGTTCGTACCCTCTTTTTATTCTAAAGTTACACACTCAAAACCCTCAATTCGGGTTTGTATATATAGGAAAATCGTTGTGACGGCGTCGCGTTTTAGTCGTGACGCCGTCATGATAGAGAATATTCTAGATAATGGGTTGGGTCGTGTATTGTGACGCCGTCGTGAGATCCAGTGACGTCGTCTTGGTCTTTGTTGTGACGGCATCACGTTGTATTGGTGACGCCGTCTCCAACTGCTGAGAACATTATTTTGAGTGATGTTGGTGTAGGTCCGTAGTCTTGTCCGTTTCTTCTCTAAATGAGCCCAAGTCACGTGTAATTCTTCCAAATGTCTTCCAAATGCGAAATACCTGAAAAGGAATGATTAAGTACCTATTTTCGGTATAAATACACGATTTAGGAGGTTAAACGACCCTGAAAAAGTGTATACAATGACACCTCATCATGCAGCGGTTTTACCCAAAGTGCGGCGCACTTTTCAGTCTGTGGAAAAATTAAAGGCAATTTAATGCTAAGTGCATTAACTCACTAAGTGCGGCGCACAAATAAGTTTGTGAGGCATACTTTGACCCTCAAACAGCCTATAAATACCCTCCTTGGCTCTCTCATTTCATATATTTCTCACACAATCTTATATGTTACACACACATATTCATTAGAACCTTTAGAGAGGAGGAATGAGTGGTGAGAATCCTTGGATCCAATGATCCAAATACCCCTTTAATCCGCCACTTACCACCATTTCACCACCATAATACCAACACAAACCACCACTATAGCCATGAATTTCTAGAGTTCTACCACCATATCTAGCCTACATATCATCCATTTCCAGAATCTAAACACTTCTCACTTTGATTCTTAGAGGATTCACACCAAATTCTCTCAAGATCATCACCATAAACCTTGTTACCAAACACTTCATTTGGTGATATATTATGAATTTCCAGAAGTTACTTTGTATATTTTATGTTATCTCAGTAGCATTTGGTTGTTGGTTGATCATGAAACTATTGGTTTTGGGTTGGTGGTTGGTGGTTGATCATGAAACTTTGTTCTAATATGTGAAACATGAATAATATTTGGATGATTTTGCTATGACTTATGAATATACATGTTTATGAATTCAATGTTATCTTGGTTGGATCATTGTTTATGTTTTGGTATATCAATGCAATTGAAATAGGCCAAAAGGGTTAATTGTCTTGATGTATTTTGAATAGTTTGTCTATGACGTGTCAATATCATACTTGTGAGAATTGTGTGGTTAATTGATAAACAACCCAAGTAGACTATGTTTAAGACCCTTCCTTATGTTGACCGACTAGGTTGGGAGGAATTCATATTTATGCATATTTGATATAAACTGTTCTTAATGCACTCGTGATGATATAGTATATAGGCCGAAAAGATTCTATGTTATCATTGGTGGATATGCTTATTATTATGATTACCAATCATATATTATTATGATTACCCATCATATATGATTGTATGATTTCGTTTATATAAAGTCTTGCTCTATTTCTATCTATTATGTTATGTGAATCATGTCTTGTTCCTTGCTTGCTTTATACACACGTTTTGGCTATTTGATCTGTGACAATCGATTAGCTTTGTTACTTGATAAAAAATCTATGAATTGCTACAAATCTCGTGGAACGACCTGGACTTACCTAAAGCTATACTATACACGAATGGGTATACTTCTCGAGTGTTGTGTTTTTAGTAAAAATAGGTATTTCTAGTTATTATAAATTTAAAGCTTTTATAACACATCAAAGTTTTTGGCACCGTTGCCGGGGATTTGTTAGTTATTTGCAGATTGTTTGCTAGTCTTGTGCATGCTTCGTGTGTTTAAATCTATTTAAATCTTTAAAATATGTCTACTGTTGCAGAAAGTACGGTGCACAATTAACCTTGTACGCCGCACTTCCCCTGTTCTCGTTTCTTATTTTGTAGGTTTATGCCCAAGTGCACCAGTTTCACACCAAAACCGCCACACTTATCCTCTGATAATCTTCTTCTCATTCGCCGTACAGTTTTCTGGCAAACTAGCCCAAAATTCTTTAGGAAGTACGCCACACATTATATTTCACCACCAGAATCTAATTTAAAACCAAAACCCAAACAAAACCCCGCAAATATCTAGTCTCAAGTATGTGGTCATTTGACATCCCATTTTATATTATTATACGCTTTGTAATTGTGTGAATATTTAGTTTGTCATTCAAAATAAAAAACCAAAAAGATTTTAATTCTTGCTTCATTTTGATTTTGGCATGTTC
>BQNB010158226.1:0-15056 GCA_026074375.1 Tanacetum coccineum
TTCATAGAATTAGGGTTTAGAGGCATATGATAACGGTTTAAAGCCCGTTTTGATATAATGTTGCAAATGGTACATTATCTGAGTAATGTACATTATAAAAATGATATTGACTTGACATATTATGATGATTGCTTGACCTATATGAAGATAGGATTGCCATAGGTAGGTTGCATAAGTCCGTTAACTTTAGTTATGCAAGAAATGTTGCACATTGAGATATTGGCAAAGTAAGTAATGTAATAAAGTGAAAAATTTCCTTGGAAAAAGGTGAGTTCATATATAATAGATAAATTGTACATTGCATCTTAATAGATGGATATTTACATTGATGAAAATTGCGGGTTGTTATAGAAGCAGAGCAGGATAGTGGTAACATCAAATAAGACCCAATCCATGGCAACACTTAATGAATCAACTTCTTAGGGAATTGATTCAGGTAGTGGTCCCAGGTGCCAAGATACCATATTGGGGGATGTGAATTCTCAAACTAGGTTTTAGATTACATCTAAACTATCCATTGATCCACCTCTCTCAAGAGGTTACACACTTGGAAGTAGGGAGGACAGTATGAAACTCATTAGAATTGACAAAATTTTGTACACAACTGTCATATAAAAATAGAAAGAGTGTCTTGGTAAGCCCAAAAAAAGAGAGAATTTGTGAGCTTAAAAACAGAAAGAGAGATGTGTACATAAAAACAGAAATGAGTGATTATGTGAGCAAAAAGAATTGAGAGATGTTGTGAGAATAAAAACAGAAAGAGAGTGTGTGTGAATCAAATTTGATGATGAAAGTTGCTTATTGGAATGAAAATTGGATGATTACTGGTGTATTCTTTTTAATGCTGCTCAGTTTCTACTTAATGCTGCTAAGCTTAAGTTAATGCTGTTAGGCTTAAATTAGTACTGTCCGTATTGGTTTCTGCTGTTAAGAGTATGTTAATGCTGCCAGTTCAAGTTTCTGCTGTAGAGGGTGATTCTATAAATACTTCGATTAAGGGTTTCATTTACTTCTTTATTCGATTTTACTTATTCAAACACTTTCAAACCATAAACCCTAATTCAATCTTCATCTTTGATCATCAAATTCATCATTATGTCAAGCCCTAAGTTTGCTAAAACACACAATGTGGTCACGTTTTTGGAAAAACCCGAAGTAAGTGATGGGTTTGCAGAGATAATTGACTTCCTAAAAGCAAGTTCTGGTTCATATGCTTTAACAGTCAATCCGGGGATCTACACATCTTGCATTGAACAATTTTGGGCAACTGTCAAGGTACAGACAATTAGTGGAGTGCGACAGATACAAGCCCTAGTTGATAAGAAGGGGGTTATTATTATGGAGTCAAGCATAAGGAGAGATCTTCACTTGGATGATGCAGAAGGTACTGATTTTCTTCCAACTGCTACTATCTTTGAATAATTGGAGCGTATGGGGTATGAAAAGCCTTCTCAAATGCTTACTTTTTATAAAGCCTTTTTCTCTCCACAGTGGAAGTATTTCATTCATACTATTACTCAATGCTTAAGTACTAAATCCACTGCATGGAATGAGTTTAGTAGTTCTATGGCTTCTTTGATCATATGTTTGGCAACTAATCAGAAGTTCAATCTGTTTAAGTATATCTTTGATGCAATGGTGAAACACTTGGATGGAGGAGTCAAATTCTTGTTGTATCCACATTTTCTTCAAGTTTTCATTAATCAACAATTGGGTAATATGTCAACTCACAAGAAGATTTTTGTAAATCCCTTTCATACAAAGAAAGTTTTTGCCAATATAAAGAGAGCTAGAAAGGATTTCTCTAGGAGAATAACACATTTATTTGATACCATGATGGTTCAACCTGTTGAAGAAATGGGTGAGGATTCAGATCATCCAACTGATTCCACTCCAATACCCATTATTGATCAACCATCTTCATCTTCCCAACCCAAAAAGGATAAATCATCTAAGAAGGCTCAAAGACAGGAGGCAGAGGTTCCTCAAGATGAGGCATGGCATGAGGAGAGTGTACCAACACCTTCTAATGATCCACAACCTAGTGGTGAGGATAGCATGCAACTAACAGAGTTGATGGTTTTATGTACCAAATTGCAAACACAGGTTCTTAATTTACAAAAGGCAAAGGATGCTCAAGCTAAGGAGATTGTTGCTTTGAAGAAGAGAATCCAGAGGTTAGAAAGGAGGAAAATATCAAGACCTATAGGTTTGAAAAGACTCAGGAAAGTTGGTATGTCTCAGAGAGTTGAGTCCTCTGAAGACCAGGAGAGTTTGGGTGTTCCTGAAGATGCATCCAAATAGGGGAGGAGTATTGTAGATATTTATGTTGATGTTGAGGTAATTTTAGTTGATGAAACTCAAGTAAGGCAGAATGATGACTTGATATTTGATACTGGAGTTTTGGATGATGTTGAGATGCATGTGGAAGCTAAGGTTGGTGGGAAAGATAAACAGAGTACTAAGACTGATGATAGTACTGCTGGTGAAGCAGTTACTATTGCTGGTGATGATAGTGTTGTTCCTACAACAAATGAGGAAATCACTTTATCTTAGACACTTATACAAATTAAAGTAGCTAAGCTTAAAGTTGTTACTACTGCTGCTACAACAGCAACAACTACAAGACCCAAGGATAGAGGGGTGGTTGTTCAGGAGCCAATTGAGTTCAGAGTTCCACAAGAGATAAAACCTTCAAGTTCTAAAGATAAAGGAAAATGTATTATGATTGAGCCTGAAGTTCCTTTGAAGAGAAAAGATCAAATTGCTCTTGATGAACAAATTGCAAGAGATATTCAAGCTAAGTTGGATGCTAAATTATTAAAAGAGCAAAAGATGGCAAGAAAACAAGAAGAAGAAGCCAACATAGCATTGATTGAGTTATGGGAAAATACAAAAGCTATGATGGAGGCTGATAGATTGTTGGCTGAGAGACTTTAATCAAAGGAAAGAGGGGAATTGGCAGATGAGGAAAAAGCAAAAATGTTTATGGAACTGATGGAGAAAAGAAGAAAGCATTTTGCTGCTATCAGAGCACAAGAAAAGAGAAACGGACCTCTTACCAAGGCACAACAAAGAACTTAAATGTCTACTTATCTTAAGCACTAGGGTGGAGATACATATCAACCAACTAAATAGGAAAGGAGTTTCTGAAGAAATTCAAAGTTGTTTGTTAAGGAAACTGAAGAGAGTAAATACCTGTGTAGCTAGGGGTTCTTGATGTATAGGAAAAGCAAAAGAAAAGAAGGAAGAAGGTAGAGAGGATAAATAGATAAAGGTCTGCAGAAGAAAGAGATGCTTATAAGGAAAGAGCAGGGATAAGAATAACAGAAAGACTCCTCAATAAACAAAAAAGTTGAGGAAGAAAAAGAGTCAGAGAAAGTTGATGAAGTTGATGAAGTTAAGCTAAAGAAGCTTTTGGTGATTAAAAAAGATGAAGATATAGCAATTGATGCTAATTCCACTTGCTCCAGATTTACCAGTGATTATTTAATTATAGCGTCATATAAGAGGGGATGTTGGTATTATCAGTTGTTAAGAGCAGAGATGGAAGTTCTCAAGAGATACTCTTCAATGATAGGATGCTGCAAGGAATAGGTACAGGAAGACATGGAAGACTTTGGGAGGATAGTGAAGGCCAAAAGTTATAGTGATACAAGGCCTGAAAATTGGAATTTGAAAGGAGTGTTGTATGGATATGTGAAAGTTATCGTTTGAACCAGCAACATAAAAACGTGATATATGAACGAATGTTGCAAGGATACATTAAGTGGACTATTTGGAAGTTGTTTGATTCATCTGGAGTTCACTTTGTAAGTTGTGATAATCTTCACATTTTTATGTTGGTTAATCAGGAGATAACACACTTCACACAATTACCATACCAAATATGCTCACCAAGAAACTTCAAAACTGATCCCATCAAAAATAAGATGTGTTATCACTGCTAAAGCACTTATGGTAAAGTAAACTAAAAGCGTAAATGAATGGTTTGAATGCATCTTCATGAAGTTTGATGATGACTTTTAAAGAAGAAAGCTTGAAGCTTAGAAGATGAACGTCAAGTTTAAGGGAGGATTGTTAGGACTTAAAAGACTTCATGGATTCTTAGAAGTTACTGTTGCTCAGGTACATAATGGAATTTATGCTAAGTGGTTAGTACTGGTAGTATAATGTCACCACTGCTAGTTACTATTGTTAGTATAATTTAGTACTGGTTGCATACTAGTACTGCTATTAAGTTGAAGTTAATGGCACTGCTCAGTGTTGAAGGACCTAAAATATAAGCAAGTAGTTAGGGCTGTTAGTAGTAAATTCAGACTGCTGTACAGGTTACTATGTTAGTGTATATTAGTCACCCGGCTTTGCTTCTTACAGTTACTAGTGCTTATGTTATTAGTGTTGCTGGTGAAAAGATTACAAACTATTTTATTGACTATCTACTGTCCCAAAGGATAAAGACGTATCTAAAAGAATAAGTTTGTTTTGAGAAACAACGAGCATGAGTGATGGAAGATAAGTGTGAGATATTTATGTACAAGATATACATAACTGTATTTATTTAAAATATTATGTTTATGTTTAAAATAAAGATTTGAGATATCTTAGGTATTGTATGTCAGTGACTAGGATCTCCTTAGTGTAAAATGAGGCTCTAGGGCATTAGTTAAGATATCACAAAAACACACAGTCGTATCATTATCAGTTTTCATAGTGGTCAAAGTCGATTAAGAATAGCTTCAAGGTTGTAAACCATAGTACTAAGTTAAGAGTACTACTTTTATTGATCTAAACAAATAATTTAGAGATTTGGTTATATCTTTGTTTTTCCGTTCAAGAATACTGTTTCATGATTTTACTTCTATGAGTATTAAGGTGATAGATCTACATACAACTTTAATATAACTTACAAAGTTTCTACAATAAGTTATTTTGGATTATCCAAGTATTTCTACTTACAGGACATCCTAAAGAATCGATCTAGGTTTCAATCAATCATGTGGGGAAAATAGACTCCTGGACCCTTGTTTCGGCCTCGCTCATACCGATATGGCAGATGTTAAAAGACCACAGGACTTGAAATTTGGCTAATAATAATGTAATAAACTGAAGCCAAAATAAGACCACTACCTCTTGTCGGCTCATAAATTATGTGGTATTTGTTTAAAGGGTAGAGGTAATAATAATAATAATAAAAACTGTGGGCTGATAAAAATTTATTGCATCTTGCCGGCTCACCACCGATGTTGCAGTCTTCTAAATTAAGCACATAGTAATAATCCGAGACTGATAAAAGTTTGTTGTATCTTGCCGGCTCACAACCGATGTTGCAGCCTTCTAAAAGGTCAAGGAAATTATTGAGGTTGAAATATGTTTGCTGCATCTTGCCAGCTCACAACCGATGTTGCAGCCTTCTAAAGGACCGAGGTTTAATAATGTTGCAATAATAAAAATAATAAAGCCAAATTTTGACTTCAGGGTTATCTAAAAAGGATAACTCCTAAATCATGTGAAATTAGAATCTTAATTTGGACCTTATTCTCACCATATCGTATCTTTAGGAAATGATTTCAAACTAATTATGGTCTAAATTGGGTTTGATTTATATAAATAAGACATTAATTTATTTTGTTGCACAAATAATATAATAAAATCTTTAGAGATTTAGGAAACTAAGGGACGCAAAGTTAAGTTTATACTTACACAATTTGGCATTTCTATGAGTGTTCGTTAGATCCTTTTTTATAAAAAACCTTTTGTATTTAACAATGATTTCGTTTTTAAGCTTGGTTTAAGGGCAGCGTGAAAAATCAAGGATGATGAGATTTATCCTTATATTATTTCTATGTTCCGTGAAAAAGCTATGAGATGTATCGAAAATAATAAAAAATAATTAATGCATAAAAGGGTAAAACAGGGTTTTCAAAACTAGTAATTTCCCTTTAATCCCCTTAGCATAGAAGACAGTATTTTCCGAGAACTTTAAACTAGCTTATCATATTTCGACTGGTTAGGGTGGTAAAATAGTCTAAATGGCGTTGAAATTTTTGGTTGTTTTTTAAGTGTGTATTTATGACATTGCATAGGTCCAGGACAATAGTTCGTTCATGGGGGATTTATTTTGGTTTTGTGCTTTAAATTCACATATTTTTTACCTAATAAAAAATGAGTAAAACAGGACCTAATAATGACCAATAAATACAGAAAAATACATTGTATTCATTTGTATTGTGAATTGTGTATGGGGGGCAGTAACGGATATTTGCAAAAGGACAAAATGAAAGCAAAAAAGACAAGAAAGCCCTACAAAAACAACCAAACAAAAACCAAAAATGAACAGCAATCATTGGACCACCACAGACAACAAACCCAAAACCTAACGCCACTCCATCTGGGGAAAGGGTGAAAATGAGATAGGGAATGCTATATGAGTACAAGAAATCTAAGCACAAAGGTAAAATTTATCTCAAATCCAATCTGTGTTAATCCTTATTACCTAAATGAAACCCTTAATATAATTGCACCACATTAGTCACTTATTTTTATAAGTGTTAACCCTTTAGTTCCTCTTTAAACAATTCATAAGTAAACCCTAACCCTGTTTAACCCTTTTACAACTTTTAATCCTTTGTAAACTATTAAAACACTTTTATCCTTGGGCTAACATAATCAAACCCCGAGCCCCAATACTCTTATTATTTATACATCATGGATCAAATATAAATCATGGGTCAACGCCCCTTAAAATTAAATCATTGTATTTTCTTTTCACTGTTACACTCCCTTTCATTTTTCACCATAACCACCACCAGGGTAAATTCATCTTATAGTACTCGCCTTCTACAAGTACTCTACTAGAAGGTATTTAACCCTATAAAACACTAACATCACGATAGGCAATCTATAGGATTATGATTTGGGAGTGGGACGTGGGCTTTTCTTTATAATCAAGGGCTAGGATTGGAAATCAAGAGGCGGTTAATGATTGATGGCTAAGATCAAATGATTGGGACGCTCCCCTCTGGCCTAGAAGCTTCCTCATCAGCTTATAAATAGGGTAGAAATCACACATATGAGGGATATCTAGGAGTAGGAGTACTTTTAGAGTAGCTTATTGTTTAGCTTATTGTATTGCTTTCCTTTTTGGCTTATTGTATTCCTTTTCGTATTGCATTATATTCCTTTATATTATAGAATTTCAGCTTTTTAATAAGTGCTTCTTTAAATTCCTGTTTTCTTTTAAATTCCTTGATTAACGCTGTCCAGTTAAGCTACAATAAGCCGACAACAATTACTCTAAAAAGGTTTCTAAAAGCTCATATATGCTTACTCAAGCTTATTTGTGTTGGCTCTTGGATAAATAGATTTGAATAAGCTTGAAGATAAGCTTAGCCTTAGAAGAGCTTTATAGGGGTGTTAGATTGCTTATTTACTAAGCTGGTAGATTTTAGATCTGATCAGGTTATAATAATACCTGTTTGGTTTGCAAGGGATCCAAGGTTACACCTTTATTTTCTCCTTGAATCTTTTCTAAGTGCTTATTTTCTAAAACTGCTTATTGCTTTTGCTTAATTGTTGCTTAATTGTGCTTTTTCTATGCTTAGTTATGCTTAATTTACCTTAATTTAGCTTAATATGTTTAGTTTATTAGTTTCACTAATACGGTTTTTCATTTGGGTAATCCAACTTGAGAATTGCCTTATTGACGACCGAACCTTTAGTGTTTCATTGGATGGACTTCCTTTGATGACAAGCTTCAATTTGTTAAGGATTCGGTAGAAATCATGGACCGTGAAGTTAAACGGTTGAAGTGAAGCCGCATTCCAATAATCAAGGTTCAATGGAACTCCAATAGAGCTCCTGAGTTCACATGGGAACGCGATGATCAATTCAGGAAGAAATATCCACACCTCTTCACAAAGACCGCACCGTCGTCAAGTGCCGCGTCTTAAGCCTTGAGGACAAGGCTCACTTAACCAAGGGGTACGAGAGAAGAGGTGAGGGGAGGAGGAGAGAGGAGGAGGAGGTTGAGAGACTAAGAGAACAAGTGTAGAACGTTAGGGAAGAATGAGACGAGAGATTTGGAGGTCGTGAGGGAAGGAGGAGAGGAGATTGAAAGACGAGACTATTAGTGCTCAATGGGATGGATGAATGAGAAGAGGGGAGCGAGAGAGGATGTGAAGGGGAGACTGGAGACGGGAGGAGAGGGTGGGAGAGATGAAGGAGAGGAGGGAGGAAGGAGAATGGATGAGAGAGAGAGAGGGAAGGGAGGAGGGAGCGAGAGGGAGAAGACTAAGGGAGGAAGCAATGGAGGCGAGAGGAAGGAGATGGGAGCGAGCAGGCGAGAGAGAAGAGGTTAGGAGGAAGAGAGTGAGGGAGTAGCAGACGGAGAGAGGGGAGGACGAGAGAGAAGAGGAACGGAGTAAGGGAGGTGAGACGACATTTTAACATATTGCTTTAAAGGTTTGGAGGGGAAGACTGGGATGGAGATGAGAACTGGAAGAGAGGAAGGAGTCGAATAGAGACTGCGAGGAGCAGAAATGAGAGACTTAGGATGGGAGAGAGGAGTTGGAAGAGACTATGAAAAGAAGAGGACTTGAAGAGTAAGAAGAGGAAGTGGAGAGACTGGAGAGGCAGGGGGACTCGGGGACGGTGGTCTATGGGGGGGGGAGGGGGCGGAGGTACTTAAGGGTCGGGAGGGGGGGGCGGAGGGGCGGCGGGGCGACTGGTACGGGTGGGGGTTTTCGGAAAAGGGGAGTGGGACGTATGTCTTCCAAGGGGCTTTGGGGGTGGGTGGAAAAGGGGTGGGGGGGGAAAGGATGTAGTGGATATTCTTAAAGAGGGGGGGGTGAAGGGGGGGGTTTTTAGTTATCGTATATCACTGGAGCCGGGGGACCTATTCCTTAAGTGTAGGGGGGGTAGGGGCGTGGTGAGGGGGTGGGGGGGGGGGGACGGGGGGGGGTTGAGGGGGGGGGTGGGTATAGACTTTTCTATTGATTGTAATCCCAATGGGACTGGGGGGGGGGGTAGGGGGGAGTGATGGTGTTGGGGGGCAGGCCGGGGGACCACGGGGCGCTGACGGGAAGGGGAAACTGGGGGGGGTTGGGGGGCGTAGAGGGGACTATAAAGGCGACGGAGGGGTCGACAATAACCACCTGTTGTGTTTTATGGTCATTGCTAAATCGTAAGAAATTTTCACTATGTACCTTTAGTATTGTACGAGTTTGCTTTTAAATCGTAAACGTTAAGTTAAAATCACGTAAGCTAAAAAAATTTTCGTTCAATGTAAACGGGCATCAAACCATTAAATGCTTTACATTCAAGCAACGTGTTAAGTAAGTATTTTGAGGATATTTATTAAATTTATTTTATTTTATTTTATTGGTTTACGTTAAGACGTTTACGTTTCGCGGGGGATATAATGTGACATTAACCGATTTTGTCCGTTCATCAAGTTAGGTTTCGTGGTAGTGTAATTTGAATTTTTAAATGTTTCGTTTCTGCTTTACCGTCTTTTTAAAAAACCGGGGGAAGTTGTTTCTTTGTTATCTGAGAATTAGTCTCTGGCGAGCGATCCGGTGACGCCAAAAGTTGTTAGTATTTTGGCAATTAGCCACGTTTTTTATGTTTTAAGCAATGTTTAAAATTTCATAATTTTTGGTCGATACCGATACTCGTTTAGTTACTTCGGTTATCCGTGTTTTAAACTAAACTATAAGCTTAAACATGCATAGACTTGGAATTAAATCCATTTTGGGAAGCTATCTAGCAAACAAAAGATTATAAAAATGAAATGCCCCCCCCACCTCCCTTTGGCATATTCGCACCTCCTAACACAACAATAGTGAACTTGGTGGACAAGTTTAAATTCAAATGGAATAAGACAGCATAATCATACATCGCCTAGAACCCATTGGTGGATCCATTTTGGTTACCCCCTTTCAACTCTTTTCGTCTTTATAATTCGGTACACACACACACACACTATAGTGTGTGAAGTAAACTTGTGTTATATAATTCATTCTCTAGTCATTTGTTCATTTACATACACACACACTTTACATTTGAGCTCTCTTTCTCTCTTGTTCATCCTCAAACCCACGAAAAACCCAACATATATACCAAATCCATATATTTTTCATCTTTGATCAAAAACACTTGAAGATTTATTGAAGGTTTGATCATTTGTATCATCCGGGTATTTGTTAAACAACATTTGGGTTGTTATAAATCTTTGTTCATCATCCAAATCTTCTAGTTTTTGTAAGTCTTCAAATTCTTAAACAACTTGTACTTTTATACTTCTCATGATGCATACATACTAGTTGTACAATTTATTTTGTAAAAACAAAGGTTTAAAAACTACATAAACCCTAAAAGGGTGTTCATATATTTCGAACCATACATAAATAAATATAAGGAAATCTTAGTTTTGTGATCGTGGTTATTTTTGTGTAATAAAAATGATATGCTATAGTTCATTTTGTTTGACTTGTGTTTTATCAAGTTGTGGAAAGCTTATTTTAATTATTTGAGCTTATTCGGGCTTTATATATATTTCGGCACAACAAAGAAATAAAGTAAGATTTATTGTTTAGCTATTTTGTTTTGACATATTTTTGTTAGCTTATTGTCTAGCCCTTTTTGTGTATGGACAAATAAATAATCTTATTCGGCTCAATACAATAAGCTCGAATATAGGTTTATTAGGCCCTTAAGCCACGCCAACATTACCAAGACCCATAACATCCTATTAGATCATTCTTGAGCTCTTATGGTTTGGCTTATATACTTGACTTATTGTGAGCTTATTGATAGCTTATTTGAGGTCACGGTTATACTATTACTTTAATATTTTGCTTATCGGGAATTAAATGGATAAGTAAAACGACATTTTCGGACGACGAAACGGGCCCAAAGCCCAAAAATATATCGCAAAAAAGCCCCAAAGAATTAAAGTACGGTGTAAGTTTGTTGGATAAGTTCCGGTGGTGACTTATTTAATATGTAACGATTTAGATGTTTTACGTTTAAATTATTTGTAGACGTCGAACGTTACAATTAATAAAGGATTTGATGAAGTATATTAAAATTGTAAATATGGAAAGTGATTTTGAACAGTGTATTATATTTAAAGTCTACGACTTTGGATAACGTGTAAACCGAAAGGCTCTTGCCGAAATTTTGTAAAAATCTTGTATACTTTTTAGATACGCTATTTGGAAAAAACTTTAAATAAATTAAATTACTTCGATTATACACCTAACTGTTTGGAACAATATTAACATGATAACATAAAAGTTTACTTATGTATCTAACAATAACAAATATAATATCTATCTAAATAAATATAATTTTATATTTGTATCGTTTCGTAAAAACTCGATCACTAACCGTTTTTCTTTAAATATTTTATAACTATTGTTTGCTTATAATATGCTAAACGTGCATGCTCAATATAGTACGATAACCATCCGAGTCTCAAATCGAAACCCTTTTTTTTTCGGTCATACACGTTGTACCGGCGTTCATTCCAAGGTGACCATACTTTTTTTGACCGTGTTACCCTTTACCTTTATCATCAAGGTGAGTTCATAGCCCACTCTTTTACTCGTTTGAATAGTGTTTTATAACTTGGGGTGCGAAACATTGCTTGTTTTCTAAACTCGGACACAAGTAATTTGCGGTGAGATTTTTCCCTGTTTACGTGTGGACTAAGTAGCGTTAGACCACTACTGCCCCACTTCATCATATTGAACCGTCAATTCTCTTGACTGGAGGGGACTACCGGTTCGAGGGAAGCCGCGAGTTGTTATAAATCGATCTATCTGAGCACTAATTATCACTATCGGGTGGTTGCGCTCACTACCCCACGGGGGTGCCTGAATAAACGATATTATAACCATGTCGTATTAAGAAGGTAGTCTTGGTCAGAAGATACCTCGGGGGGCTTGTTTCAACCAGCAATGTATGCTAATAAACGTAAATTAGCCTGCCGGTGTCATGAGCTTAGTGATAAGTAAATACCTTTTTATGCTTGAAGTTGCTATTCGTTATAATGTCGCATACGTGTTGATAACTTGTGGTCTCACTTATAATAATGTTTGAACTAAACCTATGAAATTACACTCCACTTATTGTTGACGTTTTTTAAGCATGTTTTTTCTCAGGTGCGCTTAGCAAGGATGTACCCCCCCCTTCCCCCCTTTGTTGATTTGATTATGTGGAGTCTATATGCTGGTTACCGGTTTAACCAAAGATTTATCTATGTCTTAAATACCCGTTGTGTTGAACTCATTTAAGCATTCCGCATTTTTAGCTTTGGATCTTTTCAATTTAATAGGATGTAAAACTTATTATTATTATTCTTTAATCTATGCACGGTGTTTATTTTCAAAAACGTAACTTAGAGGTCAGTTCTATTATGGCTTTGTGTACTCTGAGTGATCAATCCAGGTCACGCCATCCATGGACATGGTGTTCCTGTTCCAAGGCCCCCGTCTAGGGGTGTGACTGTATTGGTATCAAGGCCAAGGTTATAAGAGCCAGGTAGTATAAAACTAGGCTTGGACTATAACCAGTATGTGATCCTACGTGATTATGTGTCTTACGTGATCTTACATAGTACGTATACATAACTAAGTGCTACGTAAATAATATATAGGTATTAAATATTAAGTATATCTAATATTTCTAAGTATTTCTTATTTCATTCTATCATGACGTACTCGATCATTCATTCATTCATTCATTCATTCATTCATTCCATTTGCCATTTCATTGCAGTTACCTCCATTCACCATTCATAATTGTTGCATCATGCATGGTTGATATAAAGATGATTATATTGAACTTTGCTTGTGCAAGGTTATGGCTATTTCCGTTATCTCGTTTTCCTGCGGATTTCATCTTGAGGATTGCGTAGGGGACACCCTATTGGACGAGTGAGCATTGTTCGGTAAACATTTCCAATACTACTATTCCTGACACCACAAGGTTATTACTCACCTGTACTCAGCAGACACACAGTGATACACGGAGGACACCTATATAGACCTACTATATCACCATCTCAGATTTATACACCAGTTTTCTCATGTTACTAACCTGCATCTGATTCTCAGTGTTCTGCTTCCATCAGGGACCCATCATCAGACAACTACCACCATTACCAGACATAGCCTAATCCTCCAATCATCCCCTAAATTTTTTATCTCACCATTTTTATTCATCATAACGTTGACCCCTACAAGACTGTGATGCACCAGAAGATTACCCATCCATCACTTCCCATGATACACCATTTCACTGTGGTTTTACTCGCTTTTTACCAGAGATCCACCTATCATACCTCGTCGTCGAGTTATGCTGTCTTGCATCGGGACAACCTATTCCCATGGTAGTCCGTTCGCTACCATCTTATTGTGGCCGGTGCCCACATGATGACCGCAAGGGAAGAGGGTTGACCAGGTCCTACTCATGTCTTCCATGCAGAGAAATCATACTGATCATTCTTCTTCAGATTCATCATCAGAGGCATCATTAGATTTTCATTTGGATGCTTCATCTGATCCTTCTTCGAGACACCCATTGTCAGATCATTCTTCACCAGTTTCTACCGAAAAGTATTATGCGGGGCCATTCGCAAAGTGACGTAGGTCCCCCATGACATCTGTACCTTGCATTATCACTGTTGGAGCTTTTATCTCCTGTACATGTGATTTGATACCATCGCTAAGAGTGTTAAGGATTTGGTTTTTTGGCACCAGTGGTAGAGGTTGATCATAGAGAGACTAGTTTGCAGGGAAGGATGTTATTGTCAGGAGTTATGTGAGGAGCTCAATTAGAGCAGGCTAGTGATCAGAGGTTCAGGCAGAGATTGACGGGCTGTTGTGCTACGCTGATGCTTTAGGGGATAGAGGGATTGATCGCTATGAGTTGTAGTTGAGAATATTGATCGAGATGAGACAAGAGAAGGTGGTTTGAGAGGCCTCCTGTTGAGGTCAGAGTTGAGAGGGTTACGCATCTTGTTGATGCAGAGGATATTACCAGGAGTGCTCAGGAGGGAGCAGTAGATGGTTTATGTCAGAGACATTGGGGATTTGGTTCAGAGGTTCCATGATCACACTCAGGCTTCCCAGGACCATCGCATACAGACTATTGAGGGAGTTCAGAGGGGGAGGGGTTGGAGAGCAGGGAGACAGGATTGTTGGGGTTAGAGTCGGCAAGTTATGGCTTTGACTGAAGAGGATTTGCTGAGTTGCGATGAGGGATAAACAGGAGGCTTAGAGGCACCATGTGTGTTTGAGAGGTCAAAGAGTTGACCGACTACAGCGCGGGGGCGCAAGTCACGTATTCCAGAGAGAGTTGAGGCAGGATGCGAGACGGTTTTGATTTTATGATCGAGTGAGAGTTGGCAGATTTGAGGCATGTGCTAGGAAGCACATGGGCTACCATCCTTAGATATGTTTATTAGTATTGCAGTATTGATCAGTAGCATCTAGTGATGATCGTAGTGTTAGAAACTCATATTTTTTGTATTTTGAAACAAATGTGATGTAATCACTAATGTTCGATGATATGAAATTGATATTTATCTATGATATGATGTCATGATTTGATTTACTTATGCTTTTGCGTCATGCATTATGAGCTTTTCCCAGAATATATTTCAAACATGTATTTTCTATGTGAATTAACCATAAATTTTATTTAGCACCGTTAGTGATCTCGCGTTACCTAGAAATATCATCGAGTGTTACGTTGTTATGTTGTAGGAAGATGCCTAACACACGATCCAGAGCATCCAGGACTCATGGGGAGATTGAAGACTTGCCTGGACTGCCACCTGCTCGACAAGTTGAATTTCAAATCGACTTAGTCCCCGGTGTTGCACTTGTAGCACAAGCCCCGTATCGATTAGCACCAGCCGAAATGTAAGAATTGTCTACTTAGTTGTAAGAACTTTCGGACAGAGGATTTATAAGACCTAGTTCCTCACCCTGGGGAGCACCAGTTTTGTTTGTCAAGAAGAAAGATGGTTCTTTTCGGATGTG
>BQNB010158228.1:1304-15056 GCA_026074375.1 Tanacetum coccineum
CTGTTTTTGGTCATTTAATCTTGTTTTATTAGGTCAAAGGTGTGTGTAATTAAGCACATACCAAAATCTCCCATACTAAAATATTGCCGTGTCCTCACGCAATGCCATAAGTAAACTCTTTAGAAAACCAAGAATCTCAATCCCCTCGACTAATTACTTCGAAAAGTAGCTAAGTGTTCATCAAAGGGAATTAAAGAATCCTTAGTTTTGAAAAGCCCCATTTTAACCATTTTTAAATATTTACACTAATTACCACACATATTTTTGTATTTTTCCTTTTTCTCATTTTTTTATACTTTTCTTTTTAGCAAGAAACTAGAATTTTCAAACCTTCATTATTTTTATAATTTTTAGGGTCATAGAATAAGAACCACTTCAATCCTAAAATGCCCAAAAAGGATAAATTCATCGTCCCCGATTTTTCACTTGTCCCAAACCAAGCTTAAAAATGAAATCACTTTTAAATACGAGTTAAGATGCCAACACTACTCATACTTGTAACTTGTGAAACATTTCACTCCCGACATTATTATATATATTGTGAGTGTGCTTATTTCAAATTTCAACCATGGATCAACCTTTTTAAGAAAATTGTAATATTTCTAAGCTTTACGTTCGACCCACGAATTATGATTTTGAAGGCGAGATCATTAGGTGACCAGGCTTTTGACACCCTACACAGAATAGTATCGGAACTCACGGACCATTGGTTTCAAAAACTCTTAGGCTTCCCGTTAAACAAACAATTCATTTAGAAAAATCACAACTTAAAATGAAATAGTCTTAGTTCAAAAGCATATTTAAATTTAAGAAAAAGAGATTTTCCCTATATTTATTAAATCACATATATTATACTTAATATAATTATACATCCTTTAAACGAAGGAAATCCTCGACCTTTTTGAAGCCTGCAACATCGGTTGTGAGCCGGCAAGATGCAACAAACTTTTATCAGTCTCGGATTATTATTCTTACTATGGGCCTTCTTTTGAAGACTGCCACATCGGTTGTGAGCCGGCAAGAGGCAGTAAACTTTTATCAGCCCACAGTTATTATATATATATATATAGAGAGAGAAAATTTCTTTTTTGAAAATTTAAGTATAAATTTGAACTAAGACTAAATAAATTATTGTTATCGATTATACTTCAAAAATCGTTGATTTAAGTTTAATTTTCCAAAAGAGCATGTATTATTAGTCCGGTTAGAAGCTTGTGGGAGAAAAAGCCACAAACTACACTTATGAGCTCTTAAGATTTCCAACTAATCCTTGTTTAGCATCTAACTCATAATTAACTCTATTATTTCTCGTTCTTCGCAAATTTAAAATCTTTAATAAAAAAGATCCGCGAATGCTTAGTCAAATAAACTAGCTTAGTCAAGTTTATAAAGGTTAAGGGACAAAGCTAAGAGCTCAACATGCTTGATCGAGTCAAAATTTATTCTTATTCTACCCAACAGGAAAGTCAAACATTGTGACAAAACACTTATTAAGTATGCATAAAGATAAACGTTAGTCGATAAGATTTAGGATATTGGATTTCCATAATCATGCTAAGGATTGAAGCTCAAGTGAACGAAGGACAAAACCACGAGCACGAGAGGCTTCATAATCTGGGTAATCCTGGACATACAACACAAACCACGAAACACGAGAAAGGAAGAGGTGAACCTCCTCACGTCACACTTATTCATTACTACTATTATAATTATATTAAGATAAGCATGGGTTATAATCATGGGTTGCCACCGCAAAGAAGCCCTTGTTTATAATAGTCACAAGCTTGACTCGTCCCCAGCCCCAGAAATTAGTTGTTCATGGGGAAAGTATGGAGATCCAGATAACCAATGGTGGTATGTCCCCGCCAAAATAGTGCTTTGAGTCTATGACTGATCCACCATGAGTTCGGCCGTCAGTTTTTGAGATAACTTGACGGTACCATAAGGGAAAACTTGAGCATCGGTGAACGGTCCGGTCCAACGGGTTTTGAGCTTGCCCGAGAAGATCTCTAATTGATCATGAAGTAGAAGAACCTGATCACCAAACGTTGAAAATGCGGGTTTTATAATTTTTTATATTTTAATTTATGGAGTCATGAATCTTCTTCGTTATCTCTTTGTAGATTATAGAGTACTCTGTAGGCTTTAACACAAAGCTCCTTTAATTCAATCCTTTGAACTTTTTTGGGCCACCCGCGTTCTTGAGGACAAAATTGCAATGTTTCAAGGCCCAATAGGCCTTGTGTTCAAGTTCGATAGGAAGATGACAAGCCTTTTCGTATAATAGCTTATAAGGAGTGCACCCAGTGGGTGTTTTGAAGAGGGAGAAGTAATAAGTGCCTAGGGCTCCTAACACCAATTTTATGATTGCATGTCTTCCACCATAAGAGAGGGTTTTTGCCTTCCAAGATGAGAGGCGATTTTGAAACTTATCAAGGATAGGCTTCCAATTCAGCCCCTGTTCATATTAGTACCAATAGGAAGACTGAGGTATATGCAAGAGGCTGATGAAGGTTGAAACTTAGATATGCAGCTTACAAGTCCATTTATGTGTTTTCACTTGTTTTAAGTTTTTATATGTATCGTTTTGATTATATTGAAAATGTGAAAGAGTAACTTAGAAATGGTTTGTGATTGTGGTGAACAAGTTATCATGTTCGCCTTTCGATTTTGATCATAAAAGTTAGTTTGCTACTGCAGTACTAGAACTCTTAATGTAACTATGGCATCTGAACAAGCAACAACAATAAAGCACACAGATGTGCTGCAAACAAATATGATTAATAAGTCTCAAATGGTGGAGTTGGTTAATAACTAATTAAGGATAGTCAAGTGTTAGATCATAAACCACCTTGAACCAGAAAGCTTCACAAGAAAAGCAGTCATGGCCATGTACCACCAGTCATTTTCTAAACTATCAGTGCAGCAAACTTCATTGTTTTCTTGATCACCTATCAATATTTCTAATGGCTTTCTCCTTCTTTGACTCTTTCAAGTTTGTACCGCTGGTAGTCTATCACGGCAATTGATAATCCACAATACATCATTGTTCAATCAGCCAGACCTTGTGTCCTTATTTCGTGGCAAAGTAGTAATATGGCAACTTATGGTTAGGAACTGATCGAGCCACAAGAGTCAATGCCATGCATATGTGACACATTCTATGAACCAATCAACCGTCCTGTTACAAAGTAATCGACTTTACTTTCCACTTCCCTTTTTTTTCCTTGTAAATCCTTTATACGTTACTAATTTATTCACTTTATTATTGACATAATGTTAATAATGATGAAACTTGTATCTGATAACAAGAATGTAAAAAGAATGAGTGTTAATAATCCAGGCATCGTACACGGATAATAGTTCACTTATGTATTTAATGCCTGGCTACAACCCTATGGTCTGCAGTCGTTTGTGTGGTTATTGAGTTTTTTATTACTACTATAACAGTCAGGAACTTTTTTAGGAGGCGTACAAATTTAAGATGTATATGTAACAAATGTGTCTACTTTTTAAAACAATGTAAGAAAGCTGTTGGGTCGACACAACCCAACCCAGAGTGAGAAATACTCACTTTCTATTTTAAGTAACGTTGTTTTCTTTCTTTGCTAAAAATATCACTTTCTTCAGTTGCGATTTTGTGTGTGTGTGTGTTTTGACAGTTTTTTTGTGTTTTTACGATCAGGGTTGCGATATACTGATTCTATGATTCAATGAAGACGATGACGCTGAGTCACTAATACCTTTCGTAGCTATCAGAGGCTACATCTTTCATCATATTTGCTCACATATATAAGAATTTGATAACTAGGGGGTGTTACTAATACATTATAACAAGTATATGTATTTTGGTGATGTTTTACATGTTGTGTATTATATTGCAAAAAACGACATAACCAAATCGGTTATTGATGCTTTTATGTGTATTATAAGTCACTATATTTTTAATGAAGTTTTCATCTCTAAAAAAATCTATAACCATTTTTTGTTACACTTGGCTTGACTTATTTTCTTTTGCTCACAATACGTTTACGTGTGACATATGCGAGATGTTTGATAAAATTTGTGAGAGTTAAATTTTGTTTGTTTTCAATGTTAGTCTTATGTGTAGGTCTTTTGATAAAACCTCACATACATATAAAAATCCGATGAATGTATTGCCTATAATATTCTTTTCCACTAAATAGAGATTCATAACATTATGTTGTGGTGGGGGGGGGGGAGGAGGGCTTTCAATGATTCTTTTCTCTAAATAGAATCGGTTTTTAATGTAATTTTTTTATTGATCATTTTATTAGAATGCACCCCAACCCAAAATCAAATTGCCCCCCACCTTAAAGCCAAACAATGTAAAAACCTTATATATTTGTCTTCGTCTTTGTGTGCACAACGATTTTTGTCAAGAATTTTTTTTTGCCTCCGTCCTCTAACTTTCTGGTTCCGCATTGTTCAACAGTGCCTTCTAACTTATTTATGCATAATCGCTCATAGTGGGTGTGTATCCGTAAAATAAAGGCAGCAAATAAAGCTGAGCTTTGATATACAAACCAACCACAGTGGAACAAAAAAACACACTTTCATTGATAAAATGATGTAGCATCATTATTATATAGTTATAAATTTAATATCACAAAGAAAGGATCTAGCATACAGTATTTCCATAACATTGTTCATTTATGCATTTTATCAAACACTTTATATGCATATGAATGTTAATCTCTATCTTGGAATCAGACTAACTCGTTGTAACGATGTATATAAACAAAATTCATACCTTTTGACGATTGAACAAACATTGAGTTGATTTGAAACTTCAATTTGTAGTCGCACAAGATCTCTTAGACACAATACTCCATATTCTATAATCTTACTTATTTTTCTCTTATTAGTATATATACGGTTTCATCAATTTCCAGCATTTACAGAATGTAGGTTATAATTGATTTTTGTTTTGCCTAATTATTCTAAAAATGACAGGAACAAAACTCATCGTGAAAGTGGACCACGTGTAGAAAAGTAAGGTAGCTATGTTTAATATTAATGCCACGTGTTAAGTACTAAACCTGTATTAATATGTTATAATTATTAAGTCAATAGTCCAATAACATTAGTCAATAGTAATAATTTTACATTTAATACTCATTGGGTACATTTTATTTATTGTATCAGGCTAGTTTTGTATGATGGGCCTAGCCTATATGACTCTCTAGAATTTTCCCTAGATGTCTATATATTGGAGGAGGATAATGATTTCACTAAGACAACACAAAAAATATAACAAACACACAATTGTCGCATAACAAATTTTTCCGATGACGACTTCGAATGACGGATTCAATGGTGTGGCCTGTGGAAAGACGTTCAGGATACCTCTAAATCTAACCCTAATAATACCTCTAAATCTGGTTTTTTATCGAGGCTCATTTACCTTGTTACTTGCGCCTTTTGGAAACGCAATCCTGAGGAGGCTTCTATTACAGGTTGATGATTTTTTTTTAAATTTAGTTTGACTTACATATAGTGCTTGAAGTATTAAAATTTAGAAAGTTAGTAGGATTGTTTGCAAGGATTGTTGAAGCGATTAGAATAATAGGATATTGTGGGATTACGTATCTGGACATGGTTCTTGCATGTGACCTAAGCTAAAATGAGTAGACCTACTTGATATTAAATAAGGTTACAAGATACAAAATAATAACTAAGGTCATTTATCGAGGCAATTCTATTGTTATCATAATAAACCAAGTTTTAATTATAGTGCAGTAGTGCTATATATATTTTAACCCCTAAGTCATTTTTGTTTTGTACTATATTTGAGGTGTAACTGCCCTTAAATGAAGTTGCAATGATTTATCATGCACTACTATTATTTTGTTCCATTGGGGCTTTTGGCTTTTCTATATTGCATTACTTTAGATCATATTTCTTGGTTTTCCACATATTATGATTCTATGTCCCTCGAACAAAAGTTATTTCTCATGGCCAGGGACAAATGAAGAACAAAGGAATTTAGGCTAAACAATTCTTTGCTGGCTAGGCGAGGATATCAAATCTTGAGACTATGCCGAAACAAAAGACTTTTAGGTTGTTATATATTGTTGTGATGGGTGTTGTTAGAAGTGTGCGTATTGGATGAGTATTCTAATCACATTTATTTTACTGGGTACCAACAATAGTATATAATTAACCAAAATAAGCATTTGCAGCGACACTTGTGAAGTATAATTTTGGATACTCGGACTACCACTTGCTTTCTTGCCTTATAAACAATTAACAAATTTTCATACTTTATCATTTTGTCGTTGACCAGTGATATTATTTACCACTTACAGATATGACATTGAACATTTGAAAAAATCGTTGCATTTGAGAACTACCAGGTCACATGTTGGTGAAGGGGATAAAGCGAATATTTACAACAATTCTCATGTTTTGAGGCTTAAAGCGTCAATAAGTGGCCCTTTGAACAAGCATACGGTGAAGGGGATAAAGCCAATATCAATTCCAAGAGTGAGTTTTATTCTTGTATATGCGCGTGTATACTCGTATGTTTATTTATGACTTCATAAAAAAGGTTTATGAATTATACTCATACTATTCACCGGGTACAAACCCTTTATCCAAAAAAAATTGTACTCAACAATGTAAAGACTTCCTTAAGCCTTCAACAGAAGGATTTTGCCCTCAGTAGTAGAGCCTTGTAAGTCTCAGATCTCGCCAGCAGAACAACAATGTACAGAATGGCGCGCCCACCTTATTATAGAGGGCCTTCGACTTTAAGCAAAAAGTTTGTTAAAGTTATCCTTTAATCTTGCTTCATAATATTAGTTTTGGGTGAAGTAACTCAGATATGTTTTTGCTAAATTTCAGCCAACGACGTCACTTATGATCCCTCTCAACCAGCTTGTAACGTTCAGGGTCAAATTGAAAGCAAGAAGGTGATCTGTATGTGCAAGATGATTGTTTTTGTTTTTATTACATACTTTTGTGTAATCTATGAAATCTTGTTAATTATTAAAGTTTGATTCTGGTAGGAGTAGGAGCTCTGTACTATATGATCTTGGATCTGGTGGTCCGATGCATAAATTCGGGCCAAAAAGCTATTTTGTTCCATCCAAGCGTCTGTTACTTAGATCATCACAGCCCTTGCTTATTAACTTGAAAGGGCAAATGTAAGCAAGAGTTATTGTTTGTTCTAAAACTATTTTTTTTTATTACATACTTTTGTGTAATCTATGAAATCTTATTAATTTTAAAGTTTGATTCAAGGCACGTAAGCGTAGAGCTGCCTTGTACTAAATGATCTAGGAATCTGGTGGCCGATGCGTAGAACTTTGTGCAGAGATGAATATCTTTGTTCTCAAGGAAGTTCACTATCAAGCGTAAAAGTGAATTTGGTTTCGAGGCTCAAAATTTGCTTTTATTGTATGAACCGAGAAGGTAAAGCCTCTAAGGCAATAGTGTAAATGGGAAACAAGCATGCCGTAAATCAGGCTATTCTTTTGTTCCTGCTCAGTCGACACAAAGGCACATAATACGTGAACACCTTGAAAGAACAAGTCCAAAGGAAAAAAATTCATCATCCAGGGTTGCTGGAACAACTGAGAAGTCGGCTAATGATTATGATTGCATGTCTTCCACCATAAGAGAAATTGCGTCTAAGCTTCTCATATAATCAATAACATATTTAAGAGCTTTGAAGAGGGAGAAGTAATAAGTGCCTAGGGCTCCTAACACCAATTTTATGATTGCATGTCTTCCACCATAAGAGAGGGTTTTTGCCTTCCAAGATGAGAGGCGATTATGAAACTTATCAAGGATAGGCTTCCAATTCAGCCCCTGTTCATATTAGTACCAATAGGAAGACTGGGTAAATATCATGCAGAGGCTGATGAAGGTTAAACTTAGATATGCAGCTTACAAGTCCATTTATGATTTTTTTTTACACTTGTTTAAGATTTATAACTATCGTTTTGATTAAAATTGAAGATTGTGAAAGGATAACTTAGAAATGTTTGCGATTGTGGGGTGAGACAAATAAATCATGTATTCGCCTTCGAGTTTGAGCCTAAAAGATAGTTTTGCTACAGCAGGAGCTCAGCTCTTAATGTAACTGTGGTCAATCTGAACAAGCAACAAGCAATAAAGCACACAGATGTGCCTGCAAACAAATACGATTAATAAGCTTAAAGGGAGGAGTTGGTTAATAACAAATTAGGATAGTCCAGGTGGTTAGAATCATAAACCACCTTGAACCAGAAAGCTTCACAAGAAAAGCAGTCACGGCCATGTACCACCAGTCATTTTCTAAACTATCAGTGCAGCAAACTTCATTCTTTTCTTGATCAACTAAACCACTTTCAATATTTCTAATGGCTTTCTCCTTCTTTGACTCTTTCAAATTTGTACCGCTGGTAGTCTATCACGGCAATTGATAATCTACAATACATCATTGTTCAATCAGCTAGACCTTGTGTCCTTATTTCGTGGCAAAGTAGTGATATGGCAACTTATGGTTAGGAACTGATCGAGCCACAAGAGTCAATGCCATGCATATGTGACACATTCTCTGAACCAAATCGCCGTCTGTTACAAAGGTAATCGACTTTTACTTTCCAATTCTTTTCTTGTTATCCTTTATACGTTACTAATTTATTCACTTTATTATCGACATAATGTTAATAATGATGAAAGTTGTATCTGATAACAAGAATGTAAAAAGAATGATGTTATAATGCCAGGGCATCGTACACTGGATAATAGTTCACTTTATGTATGTAATGCCTGGCTACAACCTCTATGGTCTGCAGTCGTTTGGGGTGATGATTACTATACAGTAGACTTTTTTAGGAGGCGTACAAATTTAAGATGTATATGTAACAAATGTGTCTACTTTTTAAAACAATGTAAGAAAGCTCTTGGGTCGACACAACCCAACCCAGAGTGAGAAATACTCACTTTCTATTTTAAGTAACGTTGTTTTCTTTCTTTGCTAAAAATATCACTTTCTTCAAGTTTGCGAATTGTGTGAGAGTGGAGTTTTGAACAGTTTTTTTTTGTGATTTATACGATCAAGGTTGCTGATATACTGATCTATATTCAATAAGAGACGAAGACGGCTGAGTCAACTAATACCTTTCGTAGCTATCAGAGGCTACATCTTTCATCATATTTGCTCACATATATAAGAATTTGCTAAGCTAACTAGGGGGTGTTACTAATACATTATAACAAGTATATGTATTTTGGTGATGTTTTACATGTTGTGTATTATATTGCAAAAAACGACATAACCAAATCGGTTATTGATGCTTTTATGACATAACCAAATCGGTTTTTAATGAAGTTTTCATCTCTAAAAAAATCTATAACCATTTTTTGTTACACTTGGCTTGACTTATTTTCTTTTGCTCACAATACGTTTACGTGTGACATATGCGAGATGTTTGATAAAATTTGTGAGAGTTAAATTTTGTTTGTTTTCAATGTTAGTCTTATGTGTAGGTCTTTTGATAAAACCTCACATACATTAGAAAATCAGAATGTATTGCCGGAATGTAGGGAACTTGACGGTGGCAAGCAATTTGACGACAAGTTGCATGTATATAATACCCTAAACCTAAACTGTAATAAATTAATAATGATACTAATATTATCATAGATGCAAAATAAAACAGAATAAGTTTTGGTACTACGTTAAATATCATTAGTACTATATATGGCATGCAATCGCTAGTAAAATTTTAGTCATGTAAAATATGATCTTAATAACTTAAATATCCAATACGTTAACATAGGCAAACTAACATCTTACTTTAGTAACTTTATCTGAATGGTGACCAATGTATGAAAGGATTGAGTTCAATAGATAACCATTTTGACATAACAACTTTGCACCTCAAAAACTACATTTAGTCAAAGCAATATACTCGGTCTATCTAGCTATCCATTCTTCTCGCTAACTTAGTTTTCCTATTATATTATGGTTGGATAATGTATGCTCCTCACACACACATACACAAAACTCAAATATCCGACCTAAACATAAAACAAAAACTCTCCACACAAATATGACTATTGGTTACTAGAGGAAGATAATTTCAAGTTGGAGTTTCTGTTCGTATTAATCGAATTTGATCGGTTTGCATTCGGGTTGGAGCTGTGGTTACTTGGGCACTTATCATTTTTGGGTTTCTGTTCCTGTACGTCTCAGGAGTTTTGTTTGGGTTATCATTCGAGCTGAAATAAAATGACTAAAATACCCCTCGAAAATGACTAAAATACCCCCCAAACAGAGGGGTATTTTAGTCATTTCAGTTCGACCAAGGACCAAAAGTGGAACCAAACCTTCAAAATAGGGACCATTTTCGCAATTTCGAAATTCGACGGACCAAGTCTGCAATTTGGCCAAACCACAAGGACCATTTTTGCAATTTACTTCGTTTTTTTTAATAAACTTGTCTTAGAGTTAGTTTAAGGTTTTTTTTGAAAATACATTTTGTAGTACGAAGTACACGTAATCTTTTCACAAGACGTACTTTTTTGAAGACTTCTATTTCATTTTTAAATTCCATTTCAGTTTCATGAATATGGGTTTTAAATTGTTAGATGACTAAATCATAGGCATCAATCTCTTTTCAAAGTTCTCACTGATAAAAACTCATTAAAAACAAGTCTTTTAGCTTTTTCAAGCTTCGTCCTTAGTCTAATGTTACTTATGACTAAATTTATAAGTCTATTCTAGCGGAATCTCGTTCTTACTAGTCGTCGACAAAGCCTTCACATGGCGTTTTTTTTAACAATGTACTTGTCAAAAAGAAACATACACTAAAGATGTAATTTTGTCATTGTAAACATATATGGTTTAGTAAACACATTGTTACAATCCCACATCGGCTAAGTATGGGATTGAATGATGATTTATAATGTCTAGGTATTCCCTCCTCCTTCAAGCTAGGTTTTTGAAGTGAGTTCTACACTTAGCTTATAAACGATTTAAACTGAGTATGGAAAGGTTCGTTCATGTAGATATCAAGTTGTTCGTGAATTGTTCTTCCTTCATATCTCGATTCACAAGCAGTTTGGCTAACCGTATCTCATTTCTTAAGTGAATTATGATACGGAGTATATCAATTAGTATCAGAGCAGCCCTACCTTTCGAAGTTCCAACAACCAACGAGGACGTTGGTTCTCCAAACCGTGGGATATTGTTACCATCCCACATCGGCCATGTATGGGATTGGCTGATGATTTATAATATCTAGGTGTTCCCTCCTTCTTCAAGCTCGCTTTTTGGAGTGACTTCTACACTTAGCTTATAATGTCTAGGTGTTCCCTCCTTCTTCAAGTTGATATCAAGTTGTTCGTGAATTATTCTTCCTTCCTATCTCGATTCACCGGAAGTTTGGCTAACAGTATCTCATTTCTTAAGTGAATTATGATACGGAGTATATCACAGATTAAAAATATGATCCATAATGATCCGCAAGTATATAGTGATAACAATTCTTTAGCTATTTAGCCTATAATAAGGTTTTGATCAAATCACGTTACTTAGGAGAAAATAAAATATTAAAGTACATATGCACTGTCAAAAACCCTCTCAGATGTGTTGTGATTGTCATCAACCATATAAAGCAGCATTTGAATTCTGAAAGTCATCAAAAATATCCTATTTCATAACATTGCTCAAAATTACAGCCAAAACTAACCTACATAACTGCTTTTGGAAAGAACTAACACCGGTCTTTGAAGTAGTGACAACTTGAAGCACCTGAGTACAAGAAATTAAGCATGGCAGATGACTGAACCGGGGCATGAGGTTTATCCTCAACATATAGCTTTCTCATTGTCAAAAAGAACAGATGATTATATACAAAAAACAATACACGGCTGGCAAATTTATTCAACATTCAAATCACTAGATTCATAATATTTAAAGTTAAACACTTTGGTAGGCGATTCATATTCTCTATCTATTATCAACAAGGAAAGCCAAAATTTTGACTACAGGTTGGATCCCAAACTTAGTAGGATGTAATGTCATCCTTATCTCTAAGAGGGTGTTTTGGATTGCGTATTTTACGTGGTATTGGCTTGTTGCGGGTTTTTTTAAGACATAAGCCCTTTTGTATGGTTTGGATTGCAAAGTGCTTATGGATAAAATAAACAGTTTTAGATAACCACATGGGGGAGGTGCTTATGTAAAGCGCTAATAAGCCATGAGCATAAGCTAAAAAACGTAATCCCAACACACTTAACCAACTTTTATCCTACTGCATTTTGACACAAATTGGAAGCAATAACAAGTCCTTAAAATAACCTTTAAGCAAAAATCAAATATCAACAGTTTGAACAACTTTCAAAACCACAGATTTAATGAACTTGTAGAAGACACCTTATAACTTGATTTTAAAGTCTAAAAACTTTTAACAACTGATTAAAACAACTTAAAAGAGCTTGTTAAAGTTGGCTTAGTGACCCAAAACAATTTTAAAACTAATTTGACCCATTTTAGCTCTTAACCCAAACACCCCTTTAAAAATGATTAACCATTTTTAAGCTAAGTTACACTGGTTTAAGCTTGGATTATGAAAAAAAGATATCCAACTAACAACTTTAAGGTCTAATAAGCAGATTGCAACAACTGATAAGCACTTATCAAATAGCAAACAAATTACGCAGTTTCAAAGCTAAATATGACAGTTTTGTTGAAAAACATGAACAAAGATGATTGAAACATTAATCAACCATAAATAAGCAATAAACATTAATAATAAGCATTAATAAGCAGTAAAATAAGCAGTAGAATAAGCAAACAGTAAATAAGCAAAAAATTGAAAAAATGAAAACTTACAAGTCCTTTTGCTTAAACAAGGGCATAAAGTGCTCTTAGAGCTTATCAACAAGCTCTAGCTTGTTTAAAAACACGCTAGTATTGTCTTATAAGCCCTTCCAGGTTTGGCTTATCTTCCAAATAAGCTGAGGAATTTAAGGAGTGGATTTTTGAGTGAACTTTTCTTAGACACGTATAACTATATAAAAGTCTAAATTGCTTTATTAAGACAAATTAAACAAGAGCTTATTAGAGCTTATCAAAACTTATATTTCATTAACACAAGTAAAATAGAATTTCATAAAAAAACATAAAATTTCATTAATCTAAAAAACGTTTACAAGGATTGAAAATAAATGACAATAATCTTAAAAAGCTGTAAAATACAAGGAAAAAGATAAACTAAATTACTACTTAAAAAACTCCCCTAATGTGTGAAAACACACACTACTTATAGCTGTCTTAAGAAGCGTAATGTTAGCCTTAATTATATTGAGTCAAACAAGAATGTTATCGGTCTTATAAAGTCAAACTAGGTCTTGTATTGTAATAGGCTAGTCAGGTTTAATAGGCTTGGATTGTAATCTAATATTATCCGTGTTTCAGGCTCAAAGCCCAAGTTTAGCCAAGCCCGGCCCAAGTAGGAAAACCCACATGCCACTTATGGCTCAAAGGTATAAAAGAAACCCTCTCCACACATGGAGAGGGTGTTGGTTGCATTTCTCACTTTTGTATGTGTGTGAAAGGATTATTTAGAGCTTATTAGTTGTGAAAGGATTAATATAAGACAAACATGTGGTATCACTCACCAAGGGGTGTTTAGTGTTCGATTCTTGTGGTTTAATTAGTTATTTCATGGCTTAATAGGGTTTAAAAGCTCACGGCACAAGAGCTTGTGGTTTTTTTTAGATTGTTAA
>BQNB010158230.1:2774-13726 GCA_026074375.1 Tanacetum coccineum
AATGCCTACTTACTATCCCAACTATAACCCATATGCTAATCCAGATCAACAAATGTTATTTAATCAGTGGCAACTTCAACAACAATTACAACATACCAAAATTTATCAACAACAACTAAACCAACCCGGTTCTTCCCAACAACAATTTGACCAACAATCCCACCAACCACAAGACGAAGAAGGCAAGGCGGCCCCGACCCCGACGTCGGCCAAAACAAAGGGAAAACGTGTCAAGAAAATGTCTAAGAAAACCAAAGAACCGCAAGCCGAAAGAACGGGTACGCGAAATTTTTGGAGCAAAGACGAGGAGTTGCTTTTGACGGAATGTTACATAAAATTAACCGGGGATCCAAAAGTCGGTTCGGATTAAAAAATGAAACATTTTGGTACAAAGTTCTCGACATATACAATAAAGAAGCCAAGAAAAAGAACCACCCTCGTCGTACCAATAACATGTTGACGGAAAAGTGGACTCCTATGAACCGAGATGTCGCAAAGTTTAATTTGTTGGTGCTCGAAACGAGGGTTATGAATGGGGATAACGATGATGATTGGATGACGAGTGTTGAAATCTTGTATAAACACATACAGATTCAGATTCTAAGCACAAGAGCGCTTGCTTATTTTTTAAAGACAAGCACACGTGAAAAAATCCCTATTCGACAATGCAAGACGAAACCGACGACGGATTACCGACGAGGAACCCGAGCTCTTTGGAGACGACGAGTTACCTCAAAAAATTCCCCATACTAAACTATTGACATGTCCTCACGCAATGCTATAAGTAAACACTTTAGAAAAATAAGAGTCTTAATTCCCCTTGACTAATTATCTCAAAAAGTAGCTAAGTGTTCATCTTAAGGAATTAAGAACCCAATAGCTTTGAAAAGCCCCGTTTTGACCATTTTTATATATCTACACTAATTACCATACATATTTTTTTATTTTATATTTTTCCTTTTTTCTTTTTCTAACTAGAATGTCTAGACTTTCGTTATTTTCATAACCTTTAGGGTCATAGAACAAGAAGCACTTCAATCCTAAAATGCCCAAAAAGGATAAATTCATCGTCCTCGATTTTTCACTTGTCCCAAACCAAGCTTAAAAACGAAATCACCGTTAAATATAAGTTAAGATGCTAACACTACTCATATTTGTAACTTGTGAAACTTTTCACTCCCAACAATTATTATATCTTAGGTGAATGTGCTTATTTCGAATTTCAACCATGGATCAACCTTTTTAAGAAAATTGCAATATTTCTATGCTTCACGTTCCACCCAAGAATTATGATTTTGAAGGCGAGATCATTCCATGTAGCGACTTTCTTCTCGGCACATCCCAGCCGAGACCGGCTTAGGTGACCAGGCTTTTGACACCCCACAGAGAATAGTATCGGAACTCACGGACCTTCGGTTTTAAAAACTCTTAGGCTTCCCGTTAAATAAACAATTCATTTAGAAAAACCACAACTTAAAACGAAATAGTCTTAGTTCAAAAGCATATTTAAATTTAAGAAAAAGAGATTTTCCCTATATTTATTAAATCACATATATTACACTTAACATTAATATAATTATACTTATAACCTCCACCCTTTAAACGAACTGTCACATCGGTATGCGAGCCGACCATGATCCAGTTGTCTTATTTCGGCTTCAGAAATCCTCCTTTACCAAGTTTTCAACAACAAATTCTTTGTTGTGAAAATTGTAGGGGTCCTCATGCGACTTTTGAATGTCAACCGATGAATCAAAATTTTCACGATTCCAATTCTTTCGGTTTTGACCAATTTCAACCCCCGCAATTTCTCGTCGTTCATCAACCTCCTCAAGAAATGAGTATCCAAGATATGGAGGATCTGAAGCAGCAGTATTTAGATAATATGAAAAGTCTAATTAATGAATTTCCGATTAAGGATTCTCGTGATGAGAAGATTGATATTAAGATTAATGAGCTTAAGGAAAATTTCAATGGAATGCGTATTGAAGTTAATAAAAAGAAAAAGCTTCAGCAACTAGAGCAGGTGGCCAATCTTAGTACTTATCCTTCGCGACTTTTCAATTCTTTTTACTACGACGATGATGATGATGATGACGAGGAGTATACTATTGCAATCACACCCGATTCACCAAAAACGGACTCTCTCATCATGGTGGACAAACATCTTGACACAATTCCGGAAACAGAATCGGACGAATTCATAAAGTCTAGTATTGAGAACCTTGTCCAAAACCCAAGTGAGTCCGAATGTGAGTGTGATGTGCCCGATTGTGATGATTCTCAAACGACAAATTTTTCAACGTTTTCCAATCCTCTCTTCGACGATTCTACCTCTAGTGATGACGAGTCAAGTCATAAGGAGGTTATTCACGAAATAAGTTTTAAAACTTATTCGAACCCTCTTTTTGTTCTTGACGAGGAAATCATCTAGTGATTTTAATCCGATTCATAATGAAGACCTCGATTCTTCTCCGAAAAATGATCATTTTGATACCGAGTCTTATCTTCTTGAATCATTACTGAATCATGATACTTTGATGGCTTCCTCTCCCAAGATTGATTCTCTCTTCGATGAGTTCGCCGGTGAACTCATAACAATTCCTCCAAGAATTGTGAATAGAGAGCACGAGGAATATATTAGTCTTTTGGAGAGGTTGCTATACGATAATTCATCTCCCCGTCTGCCGAAAGATTTTCATGCTAATCTAAATACGATCATCGAGTCTCTTCCCACATTTCCTATCCCCGTTGAGGATAGTGACTCTCTTTGGGAAGAGATCGATATATTTCCCAGTCCGGATGACTCAATACCACCAGGTATTGAGAGTGATGATTACGACTCGGAAGGTGATGATAATTCTACTTCCCTTCCCGAGTTCGAATCATTTCATGTTGATTATCCCGATTCGGGAGATTCAACCATTGATGTGGTGGAAGACATCCCCGTTGATGTGCCTAATATTTTGCCCACCCATCCCACCCTTCATATGGATTTCGACTTCATTCCTTCTCATAATGATCTCGGATCCGATCTTGATGTTTCTTCTCCTTCCGGAGATAGAAACAAGATTTACGATCCGGGGATATGCATTGAAGTCGAATCCACGAGATTTCTTGCTACTCTTTCCCCCGTGATTGATACTTTACTTCCATTTTCATCCGAAAATGAAGACAAAGTTTTCAATCACGGTGTTCTTGCTTCAAAGGAGAAATCTCCTCCTTCTTCATCACATCGGGGCTTTAAAGCTTCCAAGCTTTTTCATCATAAAAGCCCGATGTTGATTCATGGAGAGAACATTCCTATCTTGGATGTTCCGTTTCTCCATTTCTATCCTCCTTGACCAGCTCAAGTATGGGGGATCGAGTCAGGCTCAAGACTCGGTTAACAAAAATAAGCGCTTCGTGGGTGGCAACCCATGCTTATCCTTATCGTTTTATTAATGAATAAGTGTGTTGTGAGGAGGCTCGCCTCTTCCTTTCTCGTGTTTTGTGTTTTGTGTTATTGTCCAGGATTGCCCGGATTTTGAAGCCTCTCGTGCTCATGGTTTTGTCCTTCGTTCACTCGAGCTTCAATTCAAATCCCCAGCTTCATTTCGGGAATCCAATATCCAAACCGTATCGACTAACGTTTATCTTTAAGCATACTTAATAAACGGCTTAGGATTTAAGTAGAGACCCTTCTAAAAACATTAAGGACAATGTTTAGGTCTAGTATGGGGGGATCTATCGATTTGATTGTGCCTGCAGCCGTTGTTTTCACGTAACCCCGTTTTTACCACCAAAATTTTAAAAAATATTGTGATTTTATGCAAAAATTTAAAAAAATTCCAAAAATATAATAAGTGTTATTTGTACACAATGTTTGACTTTCCGCTGGGTACGAATAAAATAAATTTGAATCGATCGAAGGTGTTGAGCTCTAGCTTGTTCCTTAACTTTTAGACTAAGCATTCGCGGAAATTCGCGAAGAACGAAAAATGATAGAGTTAAGTATGAGTTGGATGCTAAACAATGATTATTTGAAAATCTTAAGAGCATGTATGTAATTTGTGAGCTTATTCCTCCCATAAGCTCCTAACCAGGAACTAATAAAAAGTGCTATTTTTTGGAAATTAGAACTTAAATTCAAACCATTTTTATAATGATAGCAATAATTTTAGTCTTAGTTTAAATTTATACTTAATTTCCAAAAAGAAGGTCTTATCTAAATTCGTGAAATAAAAACATTGATGAAAAAAATAGAAAAAATAATGAATAATTATATAAACTGTAGGCTGATAAAAGTTTGATGTATTTTGCCGGCTCACAACCGATGTTACAGCCTTCTAAAGAAAGACCATAGTAAGAATAAAAATTCGAGACTGATAAAAGATTTGTGCTGCATCTGCCGGCTACAACCGTGTTTGCATCCTTCTAAAAGGTCAGGGTTACAATTGCATCATGGTTAAGTTTAAATATTAAGATTTGAATTAATAAATGAAAATCTCCTTTTTGTTAAATTTAAGATATTTTGAAATTATGACTATTTCATTTTTTATTTTTAAATAAGCTATGTATAAAGGGAAACCTAAGATGTTTTTGAAACCAAAGGTCTCGTAAGTCCCGATACTAGTCTCTGTGGGGTCCAAAAGCCTGGTCACATTAGCCGCAAGGTTGGATGTGCCGAGACGAAAAGTCGCTACATGGGATGATCTGTTGTGAATTAAACACTGTCAAGTTAGTACTGCCAATGTATGGAGTTAGTACTGCTAACCAACAGTTTAGTACTGCTATAAGAAAACATTTGTACAGCTCAAGATTACCACTGCCAGTTACTAAATCAGTCGTTAATACTGCTTAGAGTAAGTTATTACATGCCTGTACTAACTTAAACTATCACAGAACTTACTACTGCTGGTTATCAGAGTTACTACTGCTGGATACAAGATTACTGCTGTTTGAGTAGAAAATAATGCAGTTGAAAGACGTGTCTAGTTGTTTCAACTGAAGTAAAAGCTAATGACTGAAGTTAATGCCTGATTAGTCAAACAAAAGACCTGAAGTATAATGATGATTGAAGAAATTAATGCTGATTGAGAAATTGCTAAATACTTATGAAAGTATTAAGTACTTAGTCATTAATTTGACTAATATTTAGAAATTATGTAAGCCCATTAGGACTCTTTGGTGTATAAAAGGATATCCTAGGGCATCTAGTTTATTATCTCATTCATCTTAATCATCTCATTATCATACATATATGCTTAAGAGATAAAGATACATCTTAGAGAAAGAACGTATAGCTTCACTATTGTAACCCTATTACTACAAGGATTACTCGTAATATTGATCAAATAAAATTGAAGCGTTTTGTTATTTATTCATTGTTCATTGTTGGTATTGTTCCATTGATTAATACTTCTAGAGTATCAAAGTGTAGATTCCGCATACACTTTGATATACAAACAAAGTCTCAACCATTGTTATTTTGGATTCATCCAAGGTAACAAACACTTTACAACGTAAAGAATCGATCAAGGCTTGGGATCAACAAGTGGTATCAGAGCCTGTGCTTTGAGAAACTTTGAAATAGAAGAAACAAACAAGAAGAACTCTTTACTCACAAGGAAGAGATGGCTCATATGGCTCTTTCAGACTCTAAGGTAAATAATGACAAATCTTTCTCTAAAACATGTCTGTACAAACTATGAAGCACTAAAAAAACAGTATGATTATTTTCTTGTAAATAATGTGTGATACTGTATTTTAAAGCAGCTACAAACAAAAAGGTAGGCAACTTTAGAAGGTCCAAATGTTAAATCTATAAACATGAAGTTCTTTTCTCTGAGAAATTTGCCCATTATTTAACTTAAAAAGAAGTGAAAGGTAGCAAAGAATAACAGATGGGATTACTTAGGGCTGAACTGAAAAGGTTAAACACAAAAGAAGGGTTTGATTAAGATTGCAAAGTTTGATAAAACTTGCAAAGACATAATCATTTGTTAGGAAGTCAATAACATGACAATAGTAAAAACGGTTTTGGGTATAGTGAAAGTTCCTCCCACCTCTCCCTTTAATTTAAAAAGCCTAACAAGCAATAATCGTTCCTTATTACTGGTCTTGATGAGTTCAAAGAGCCTGAGTTCAAAGGTTATGGTCCTGAGAATAGCAAGAAAGAGTCTAATGGTATTTGTGAAAATTCTTCAAATGAGACTAAAAATTTTTCTGATGCTCCTTTATTGAAGAAAAGGTTCAATAATGAGGAAGAAGTTGAGTCTCATGTGTGGTTTGAAAAGAAAACTGAAATTCCTACGACTGCAAAAATAGAAAAACCATTAGGAAGCCCATGAGATATGCTTAGATGTATAAATCACAAAAAACCTAGAGGGAACAAGTAATTGGAATAATCGTCAAATCCCAACAGCTAGGAAAATGAGTTTTTGTGATGAACAAATAAAAGCTGTGTATTGCTTGTGGAAGCTTTAACCATCTGCTAAAAATTAGTAAAAGGAAGTACAGAAACCTATATGGAATAATACAAGAAGGTAACATCTCATATTCACATAGAATGTCTTACACCTCTCTAAAAGAAACTTTTGTTTCCAAAAGCCATCTTATGAAAACTGGGATGAAACCAATTAATGCTGCTACCAAATCTGCATATTATGAAGTCAAGAGGAATAGATTTTAAATCTGTTTAGGACAGCTTTGTTGGGTCTGGATGCTCAAAGACCAGATGTAGATCATGTAATCCAAAAACATCGTGTATCAGTTACTTTGAAAAGAATTAGTATTACATTGAGTGCACCAGGAATATTCAAGTCTGTGATGGGGCTTGGGTACCCATAAGAAGAAGATTTGAAGGAACCTTCCAAAGCAGGGGAGGAAAATTGATCTGATTAATGAAGATCACTTTTGTTCAGATGGATGCATAGGCTCAGGGGAGGCAAGAGTGCAGCAAAGAAAAAGAAGAATCCAGAGAAGAGTGCAGCAAAAGCAGAAAGACCAAGAAGATGAAGTGTTTGGAAGAATCCTCTCAGCAAAGAAAATAAAGGTTTAATTCAAGAAACTTGAGATTTGGAGGTAAATCACAAGTTTAGGGGAGGATTATTAGGAATTAAACACTTCAGATTTAGTACTGCCAAGGGATGAGTTAGTTACTGCTAAGCCAACAGTTAGAAACTGCTAGAAGAAAACAGTTCGTACTGCTCAAGATTACAACTGCCAGTACTAAATCAGTCAGTTAATACTGCTAGAGTAAGTTAGTACTGCCTGTACCAACTTAAGACTATTGAAGAACTTACTACTGCTGGTTATAGAGTTACTACTGCTGGTTCAAGATTACTGTTGTTGGTGAGAAAGTTAATGCTGCTGAAAGTATCTAGTTGTTAAACTGTAAGTAAATATCTAGATAGACTGAAGTTATGCTGATTTTCAAACAGAAGACTGAAGTTAATGATGATTGAAGAAATTAATGCTGATTGAGAATTTGACTAAATACTTAGGAAAGTATTAAGTACTTAGTCATTATAATTGACTAAATATTTAGGAAAGTATAGTAAAACCATTAGACACTTTGGTGTTATAAAATGATATCCTAGGGCCACTAGAATATTATCTCATTCACTCAATCATCACATTATCATACATATGCTTAGAGATTAAAGATACATCTAGAGAGAAAGACCGTAATGGTTATGTTTAATATTAAGTGTGAATTAATAAATGTAAGATCTCTTTTTGTTAAATTTAAATATGCTTTTGAACTTAGACTATTTCATTTTAAGTTTTTCTAAATAAGCTATGTATATACGGGAAACCTAAGAGTTTTTGAAACCAAAGGTCCGTGAGTCCCGATACTAGTCTCTGTGGGGTGTCAAAAGCCTGGTCACTTAGCCGCAAGGTTGGGATGTGCCGAGACGAAAGTCGCTACATGGGATGATCTCGCCTTCAAACTCATTATTCTCGGGTGGAACGTGAAGCATAGAATTTTGCAAAACGTTGATCCATGGTTGAAATTCAAAATGGCACATTCACCTAAGATATAATAATTGTCGGGAGTGAAAAGTTTACAAGTTGCAAATATGAGTAGTGTTAGCATCTTAACTGATATTTAACGGTGATTTCGTTTTAAGCTTGGTTTGGAATAAGTGAAAAGTCGGGGACGATGAATTTATCCTTTTTGGGGCATTTTAGGATTGAAATGCGTCTTGTTCTATGATCCCTAACAGTTATGAAAATAACGAAAGTCAAATATTCTAGTTAGTTGCTAAAAAAATGAGAAAAAGGAAAAATACAAAAATATGTGTAGGAATAAGTGTATATCTTTAAGAATGGTAAAAACGGGGCTTTTCGAAGCTATTGATTCTTTAATTCCCCTCGATGAACACTTAGCTACTTTTCGAGGTAATTAGTCAAGGGGGATTGAGATTCTTAGTTTTCTAAGTGCTTACTTATAGCATTGCGTGAGGACACGGCAATATCTTAGTATGGGGGATTTTGGTATGTGCTTAATTACACATACCATTTTCCATTAAAACCGGACTTAAATGACCAAAAACGTACCAAAAATACATTGTATTTGTATGTTTTGCATTTGTATTGTGCAGGTAACGGATATCTAAGAAAAGGACAAAATCAAAGCCAAAACGACAAAACCGAGCACGAGAACGGAAAGAGCGTGAAAGAAAAGTCAAATCAAAGCCAAAAGTCAAAAAGTCAAAGTCAACCAAAGTCAACCCCGACAAAGTCAAAGTCAAAGGCGGAGCCGATATCGAAGAAATGTTAAATGGGCCAACCCGTACCCATCTAATGGGCCGGGTCAGCCCATTTATACATTACATGAAGACTTGTACAAGAAAAAGGCCCAACACCTTTTTTATAGCCCAAACCCATCCCCCTTATAACACCTGTTATCCCATTCCCTTTTAAACTTAACACCGTTAGTCCTTTAAGGACTAACGGTGCAAACATTTATATAACTTCAAGGGCCAAATTTGCAAAGTACAAGGACTGTGGTTGTAATAGTTATACACACTCTCAGGGACCATTCTTGCCATTTTTCCAAACCTTTCCCCTGCAACTCAAACCACTGTACATCTTCTCCACTACCCGCCAAAATGCCAGACAAACACTGTTCCCCTTTCTTCTCCCCTTTGTCTACCCACACCTATACACACCTTATCCCACCACATGACACCTTGGCAATCCTTAGCATTTCCATTCGTCCAAGGAACAGGACAAGAAATGAAGGGCTATGATCTTAAGACTTGGGCACTACTCATTTTGGATGGCCAAGATTGCTCTTTGAAGGCTCTCACACAACAAACACACCCGCAGGAGCTCTCACAAAGAAAGCACACATCTAGAACCTTCAATGGCTTAGTATAAATAGGTCTCAATTGTAAGCCCTTGGGGCAGTTAGTTTTTACTTAGTTTTTTCACCTAGTTGTAATTTTCAGCTTATTTTTAGTATAACCTTTTAAATATTGTAATGTTTTTATGAATTAATGAAATTTCAAGTTTTAGTTTAAAAACTGTTTTACTCATTTTTGTTCAAAAAGTTTTCAAGAATCTTGCATAAGCCTTTTATAAGATCTTATTTAAGCATATTATTAATCTGTTTTCATATAAAGTACTTAAGAAAATTTTACAAAAAAAACACAAAAAGAAATCACACCAAAAAAACACCACAGCTTATTTGGATAATAAGCCAGATTTGGATGGGCTTATGGACAATACTAGCTTGTCTTTTGACAAGCTAGAGCTTGTAGATTAGCTTATTCATAAGCTTGTTTGCCCTGTTTGAGCAAGGGCCTTTGTAAGTCTCTTATTTTCAAAATTTTGGATTTTTTTACTGTAGCATTGTTTATTAGTGCTTATTCCTGCTTATTGTTTTTTATATCTGCTTATTTATGTTTTGTTATGATGTTTTTTGCTTATTATGCTTAGGTCATAGCTTAGAAATTAGTTGTGCAAGTTTTTATTAAAAATCTGTCAAAATAGCTTAAAGTATTGCATAATCTGTTTTAGCTTATTTGTATGCTTATTGGATATTGAAATGTGCTTAATACTGATTGTTTAACTTATTTGACATCTGGTCTTGGTAATTTGTGGCTTAAATCAGTCTATATCAAGTTTTAAAAAGGATTCATAAACATAAAGGGGTGTTTGGTTTAACTGATTTTGAAGGTCAAAATGGGTCAAAATGAGTTATGTCTTTTGGGTCACTTTATTTTAACTTAGATTCATCATAAAATCCATTTGTTAGAAGCTTTTAGATGTTAAATCTCAAATTCTTAACTTTTATAAGTTGTTGTTAGAATCTGTGAGCTTAAAGCTCAATTTATTTGCTTATTTGATTATGCTTTTGCTTATTGAGATTTTGTGATGTTTTTTGTGTTTGTGCAAGTGTTAAAACAGGTTAGAAACCAAAGACAATAGGCCTGCATTGTTGTTTTGTGTTTTGCCAAAATCTGTCAAAAATTGCTAAGTGTTGAAAATTTTGAGAAAATGCTTTTTCAAATACTTTTTGTGGCTTATGCTTTATTTCAAAATGCTTTTTGAATGTTGATTCTTGTTCTTTGAGGACAAATGTGTCAAATCTGTGTGAAATAGCTTTTTCATTAAGCTTTGTAAGTGCTTATTTGAATTTCAAATTGCTTTTTATTTGTTGCTTATTGTAGCTTTATGGCCAAGCTTTTTAGTGGTATAAGCCACTAAGCCATAAGGATCTGTTTGCTAGCTTATTTTTAAGCTAGAAAAGTCCCCTTTTGGCTGTTTGCTTATCAGTTTGGCCAAAAAGCTCATTTGCTTATTTAGGCTTATTTGCTTATTGCATTTGCTTAATTTAGGTTTAGTTTAGCTTATTAGGTTAGTTTAAGCCCATTTTAGCTTATTCCTTCCTTTAGTTTAGAGCTTATTTGCATTTTAGCTTAAAATTTCTAAGTTTTATAGCTTTTTGATTATTC
>BQNB010158232.1:0-15055 GCA_026074375.1 Tanacetum coccineum
CAGCACGTTTTTGGGGTGATGCCCCTGCCACAGAAGATGATGTGAATATTCAGGATGATGTTGACCTTGAAGGATTATCTCGAATGCCGTCTGAGGATATGGAGGAACGCGAAGAGGAGGAGGTTCCTCTTAGGCGTAAGAGGTCAGTTTATCGACGTGCCAGGACAGAGTTTAATACTTCAGCTTTTGCGCAGTTTCATGCTCCTCTCTCTACTGATGTTCTTCCTCAAGCGGATATCTCTGAATCTGCTGGTCCGTCTGTTGGTGCTGATAAGGGAAAGGCTCCCATGCCTGATTTGGAGATCCCTGCTGAGTTTCTTGCCGAGGATGCACAGGCCAGGCAACGCCTCGAAGAAGAACAGGCAAGTGCGCGGTTGGTTCAACAGTTACAGGCTGAGGATTTGGCTCAGGCAGACGTGCCTATTGTTTCTGAGCAGCGCGCGACGGAATTAGATGAACTCATGCTGCGTATGACAGAAACGGACTGGTTGACTTTGATGATGCAAGTTGGTACAAATCCTGCATTGGCACGTGAGTTGTTGGGAGCTGATGTCAACGAAGACAACTTTATTGAGCGCATGACTGCAATTAAGGAACGGAAGAAGCGAGCCTTGGCAGATTTACGCTATAGAGCACTCAAGGGTAAGCCGCTAAAGCAATCTGAAGTCACCCAAATGATGCGTAACTTAGTTAAAAATCAGTGGTGTGCAGCTCATAATGGTACTATCACTATGAAAGCTGTCAAGGCTATGTCGAAACAACAGTTGATTGAAGAGTACGAGACTATCTGCAGACGTCTTGAAAAGGATCGTTTGTTGAGTGCTCAGTATAATCTATTTCGACCCAAGCCTGCTATTACTGAGCCTCCTTCTAAAAGACAACGGGTTGAACGCGCTTCCTCACAGCCTTCTAATGTTCCTGCTGCTACCACACCACCTGTGGATGATCATGATTCTGCTGGTGGTAGTAGTTTTCATCCTGCTGGTTCAACTCCTGGTGGTGTATTTGGTGTTCCTGACTCCACTATTTCTACTTCAACAGCAATGGATTCTGCTGGTTCACACCATGAGCTTGGAATTTCACCATTTGCAAATTTTGATGATAGTTCTTCCCCGTCACCTGTCTCTACTGATCACATACCAGTTGATGTTCTATTTGAACCCACATCAGGAGGTATTAATGAGTTTTTCTTAGGTAGTGATGAGGACGAGCACATAGGTATGTCTCGCGTTGCTGCTGACCCTGACTCGGAGATAGGTCTGTCTCGCGTTGCTGCTGAACCGGACTCGGATGATGAAATACTAGCTGAGATTCTCTTTCGCGGTCACTATGTTTCTGGTGCCGGTGTTGTGGTTGTGGACAAACTCCCAGATGATGAGATTGTTGATCCACGGGTAAAGGTTGAACCCATTTCTGAATCTACCTCTTCTCCTCCTCGGTCTCGTAGTAAACATCGTGGCGTGCGAAGTGATACCTCTTTGTGGGATAGACCAGTTGACGACTTCCTCAGTTCTGAGAGTGAGAGTGATGATGATATAGAGGATTATATTCCCCCTATTCCGTATGGAGCATTTAAAGATTGGGAGATTGTGCGTTGCCCGCTTCGTAACACTTATTATCATGTGTATTATCAGGAAAATCGACGGCACAAGAACTTTTTCTACCGAAGATTTGCGCCTTCATGTCTATCGTAGGATCTCCCTTCTTTTACGTTCGACGAGAACAGGTACTTTCGGCTCAATCCAGATGTAGATGTTGGTTTAGACCTTTGGAGAGACGTCAATCTGTTGTGTCAGTCCCTTCATTCTGATGATGTGGAAGAATTTTGGAGAACACAAGATGACTGGGTGGTGAGCAGCTGGAAATTGTATCCCAAGAGCTCTGTTCATGTCTTGGACTTAACACATGGGAAAACCGTTTATATGTTTGTGGACAAGGTCTATCCTATCCGGGCTCCACTGCTTGAAAGGATGTTGCATCACAGGCTCACAGTTCCACCCTCATACTGTCGGGATGTTGTGGTTGCTGGAAGTGTTATTCAGACGATTCAGGATGGTTTGCGGGAATCCTATGAGTGTCTTGCCTCTGCTCCTATGTAAGTTTGTGTATTAGTTAGTGTTTGTTTTCAATAGTTTCGTTAGTATTATTTAAAAAAAAAAAAAAAAAAAAAAAAAAAAAAAAACATGTACTCTTAGTTAGTGTTATACTGATAGTCTCGTGTTGTATAATTTTGGTGTTAGTGCTTGCACTGCACGACAAATGGTTTTCAACTCACCATGGCTAACAGCCGAGAAAGAGTTTGGCTCACCATTGCAAACGGCTTTAGTGTGTAACTCAAATCCGTTGATAGCTGTAAGGGTTTGCTAAAAATCCTATGGCCTTCACTCACCATGTTCTTGTAACAAAGAGTGGCTAGTCCAAGAGGGTACGGCTCTTGGTAAAGACCTTTTCAAATCCGTTGATGGTTGCCAGGTTACCCAAAACTGGATGGTTATCACTTTCCATATTCTTTGGATGAAAAGTGGCTAGTCCATAGCAAACGGCTCATGGTAAAGACCTTCTCAAATCCGTTGATAGTTGACAATTTACTCAAAATTGTATGGTTATCGACTCACCATGTTTCATGTACAAAGAGTTGACATGGTTATCAATCCACCATGGAATTTACCTTTTCTAGGTGCCAAAGGATTGACTAGCCCTGAGCAAACGGCTACAGGTAAAGGCATATCAAATCCGTTGATGGCTGTAATGGTTTGCCAAAAACCATATGGTATTCAACTCACCATTGTTTCAAGTACTGAGAGTTGAAATGGTTCTCAGTTGACCATGGACCTACACCTTTCTGGTGGCCAAAGAACTGACTACTCCAGAGTTAATGGCTAACTGGTAAAGAGACATCAAATCCATTTACATTTTTCAATGATTCACCTCTCACAGGAGTTAACACACCTGGAAGTGATGAGAATAGACTGAAATTTTATGTTTTGATGTACATACTTGTCCATGTTGCTGTTGCTCCAAAGACTGGAAGTTGCTGCTTAGAGATGTTGCTGCCTCATTTGATTCTGCTGTTCATCGAGTTCATGCTGGTTCTTTTGATGCTGCTGTGGCTTCTCTAGTTTCTGCTGCTTGTGTTGCTGCTGCTGCTTACTTTGTTCCTGCTGCTCTTCAATCCTCTTGCTTCGAGAAGATCTATCTAGAAACTTGGAATTAACGGAGTCAACACCAAGTTTAGGGGAGGATTGTTGGGACAAATTACAAACGACTAAGTGTCGTTTCTGCTGTTAGAGATGTTCGTTTCTGCTGATAGCATTAAGTCGTTCCTGCTGATAGTTCAAGTAGCATTCCTGCTGATTATGTTTCTGCTGGTCATGTTCTCGTTCCTGCTGACAGAGATAGAATCTGCTGTTTGTTATTTATAGACGTAATTAATGTAATTAAGGAATTATAGTTATATTCTAGTATTATCTCATTAATATAGGAATGAGATAAATTAGGAAGAGATTGAAATTGATGTATATCTCTTACGAGATTTTAGTTTTCTTGTTGACCAATTTAGGGTTTCTTCTCTATAAAAGAAACCTTTAGCATTAGGGATTGGCACGCATTGCAAATTAGAAAAACAATTTGTTATCAATAGAAAGATCCATAGAGGATCGTTGTTCATATAGTTGTTCTTCTTTATTGAATTGTTTAGTTTCCGCCTAAACATTTACTAGAGTCTCTCACGTATGTGCTTGTGATTACATAAGTACCATACAACCACAAAGGCTAGAAGATCTATCTAGTACCAGATCCTAACAACATGTTTCAAAAGACTCGCGCTACTCTGATATTACACATCTTCCTTAAAGTCACAAAGTGTTGCAGTTAAAGAATTTCAAGAAAGATGATTATACAAGCTTTCAAGATAAAGAAAGGTATGAGCATGTTGGTCTGAAAGTCACAAGATCATAAGAGGGCAAAAGATTATAAGATGATGTAAAGAGATGATGTATGGCTGATCATACCAAGAAGCTCAAGATCACATACAAGTCAAGCTAAAGGAACAAGCTCAAGCCTACAGTCAAAAGATCACTACACATTTCACAAGATAAAGATAAAGATTCAAGACTACGAGCAAGCTTAAGTTTTTGTAAAATGGAGTGACCTCCCTTAAGGAGAGATTGTTAGAAATACGAAAAAGTCTCGGTCACTCCTAAAATGTATTTTGTAGCTCGTAGTTAAATATTGTGTAAAAGTAAGCTAATCGGGCCAAGCCCATGGATAACCAAGGCCTTGGTCGGCCCTTGTAAGAGTATAAATACCATCTTCATGCCTTGGAGAAGGTGTTGGTTCATTTCACATTCTTCATTTATGCATTTTTTTTCTCTCTATAGAATTGTCCAACCACTATTTCTCTCTCTAAAATTTCTTACTTGTATTGTGTGTGTGATTAGATACCTAGTATTCTACAGGATGGCTTGACATGAAATTACGAATATGAAGTAATGGCCAAGAAGAGCAAAAATTCAAACCCATAACAACAACAAAATCCCATACTGATACCGGCCATGGCTTTTTAACATACAATCACTAATAATTGATCGATCAACTTAATCATATCACAAGTAATTACTATGGCTAATCTTTCAGAGGACATCCAATGTGCCGGTTCCAATACCCGACCACCTATGCTTGATAAGACTGATTTTGCATCGTGGCAACAACGTATTCGATTGTACTGTCGGGGTAAGGAAAATGGGGTGAACATCTTGAAGTCTATTGATGAATGACCTTTTCTGATAGGGACTATACAAGATACAGTTGCAAAAGGTAATGAAGGTGCACTACATCTAGGTCCTGAACGACCCTATGTCTACTCTGATCTCATACAAGATAAGAAGGATAAATACAATGCAGACATTCGGGCAACAAACATCCTACTTCAAGGGTTACCAAAATACATCTACTCACTTATCAACCATTACACTGATGCAAAGGACATGTGGAACAATGTTAAGATGCTTTTGGAAGGCTCAGAATTGACAAAGGAAGACCGTGAATCACAACTGTACGATGACTTTGAACACTCCTATCAGAACAAAGGCGAAACCATTCACGACTACTATGTCCGGTTTGCTAAACTCATTAATGACATGCGGAACATCAAGATAACAATGTCAAAAATACAGTTGAACTCAAAGTTTGTGAACAACATGTTGCCTGAATGGGGTAGATTTGTAACAGCTGTAAAACTTAACAAAGGTTTAAAGGATTCAAACTATGATCAACTATATGCTTATCTGAAGAAGCACGAGGCACACGCCAACGTAAACAATATGATGTTGGAACGTGTCACTCAATAGACATTTGATCCCCTTGCCTTAATTTCAAGTGTCTCACCTCACCATTACCATTCACAATCATCAACAACTCCATCATCTACATATCAAAAACCAAACTCTGCTGACACCCCACAATCTGATTTGGGACTTTCTTCAACTAACAACCTAATCAAGAACCTAACCAACACACTTACCTTACTCACCCAGTCATACAAAACCTTCCTTCCTCAAACAAACAATCAACTCAGAACTTCATCAAACCTAAGGAATCAAGCTATAGTACAAGATGGCATGGTTGTTCAGAATGTTCAGGGTCGACAGAACAGAGGACATGGTAACAATGCACGGGGTGCAGGTGCAGCTGGTTATAGGGAAACACAGAACAGAGTGGGGAATGCTAATCCTGGACAAGCTAGGCAGATTAAGTGCTACAACAGCAACGTAGTAGGCCACATAGCAAGGAACTGCACTCAACCCAAGCGTCCTCAGAACTCCGAATACTTCAAAGACAAGATGTTGCTAATGCAAGCTTAAGAGAATAGGGTAGTCTTGGATGAAGAGCAGTTATTGTTTCTAGCAGGTGAACATGACAATGTTATTGATGAGGATGTGGATGAGCAACCGGTTCAAGACTTAGCTCTCAAGGTAGATAATGTGTTTCAAGATGATGATTGTGATGCGTATGATTCTGACGTTGATGAGGCTCCCACGGCACAATCGCTGTTCATGCCTAATCTATCATCCGTAGATCCAGTTTATGATGAAGCCGGTCCATCTCATGATTCGGACATCTTATATGAGGTACAAGATCATGATCATTATCAGGATGCTGTTTGTGAACATCATGAAGAACATGAGATGCATGACAATGTACAACCAAGATACATTGTTGACTCACATGCCGATTGTACGAGTGATAGTAATATGACTCCATATGATTAGTATGTAAAGGACAACGCAGTGCCAGTTGTACAAAATAATGTATCTAAGGTTCCAAATGATGCATACGTGATGTTAGATAATGATACACATGAACCTGATGTCCAATCTGTCTCTAATACACCCCGAAACACATTAGCTGTTAATTCGCTAAATGCTGAACTTGCCACATATAAGGAACAAGTTGAACTGTGTAAAAGACGGGCCAGGTTTGAATTAACAGAAAGAGAACAAAAGATTAATGAGCAGTTAAGAATAGTTATATCTGACCGTAATATTAAGGAAGATAATTTGAAAAAGGAACTTCATTCTGTAAAATTGCAACTTGCTTCTACTATTAAACATAACAAGTCAATGGTAGACGAAGTTACATCTTTGAAAAAGGATTTTAAACAGAAAGAAAATAAATACCTTGAAGAATTTTTGGACTTAAAAGCTTTAAAAGATAAGGTCGAGGATAAATTATTCAAACAAGGCCAGTCTATTCAAACAGTTCACATGATGTGTAAACCTAGGTCTTATTATGATGAGGTGAATAAGGTAGCTATTGGCTACAAGAACCCCCTATGTCTACATCATGCAAAGCAAGTTCAACCTGCCTTGTATAATGGCTATGTAATTGTCACACCCAATCATGCACCAGCCATAGTGCATGACGGGGAGGATACCCTTGAACTAACCGAAATTTCTAGGAAGAAAATGCATGATAAAATGAAAGCCAATGAATGTGTGGCTAATAAGGTCAATATCACACCGCCTGATTACTCGAAAGAGAATTTTTTAGCGACCTTCACACCTCAGATACAATTGTATTTGGCAACTTTCACACCACAGAAACAATTGACCCCTGAGCAAATATTTTGGTCTCAAGATCTCATCAAGATGAAAGCCGAAGCTCTCAAAACGCAGGCCACAGCCTCAAGGCCAATCAAAGCGTTGACGGTGTATCCTCCAAATACACCTGCAACGCTTGTCCCAAGGGTGCTTCCAACAAAGAGTCAAGTAAAAATTAACATTTTTGCACTAATACAACTCTTTTCGGACTTTGAAAAAACTTGTAACAAGAGAATCACACCAACGGGGCTCACTGAAGGGGAAAGGGGTTTTGAACAAACCAAGGCATGTTATCTCACCGAGGTCATTCCATTTTTCAAAACACTTAAAGAACATTTTGAGGGCATTCAAAAGGCTCTAACTAAAGAAATTAAAGAAATGAAAGATATTTTTGAAGAGTTGGAAGCTGAGGTTGACCAAAATGGTGTAGATAGGAAACATGATGAGATTGAACGGAAAAACCTTCTTATTGCTAATGATAATTTAATTGCTGACTGCTTGTCCAAAGAAGTGTTTTATGTTGCAACGAATTCTGAGCTTAATGTATCTAGTTTTACTGAAATGCATGATGCCCACACCAGTCTTAAAGCACGTTGTCTGGAACTTGAAGTTGAGCTTTCTAATTTACGTGATAAGATTCAAAAGGATAATCATGATGAGTTAATAAAACGGTTTTCCAATCTTGAGGTAAATCATTTAAATCTGCAGTTAAAATATCAAAATCTTAAAGAAAGTTTTGGAAACAACACATCTCCACCCACTCGAGATGTTCCTGATTTTGACTCAGTTTTTGTAATCGAAAAGATGAAAGCCTCAATTCAAGGAAAAGACAACGCCATCAAAAAATTGAGAATGGAAATCTCTCAATTGAATGAAATCTGTAGTGAAGCAGACCGTACACTTGATTTCAGGTCCTTAGACTTTCAGATCACTCAATTAACTGAAAAAATCAATGTTCTTCAAGAACAAAATGAGCTTTTTAGGGCAGAAAATGGAAAGATTAAGCAGCATTACAAGGAATTGTATGATTCTATTAAGATCACGCGTGCTAAGCATCTAGAACAGACAACTGCCCTATTAACTGAAAATGAGAGTCTAAAGGTCCAAATACAGAATAAGCTGTCATGTGTCAATAAAGATCATGTAAAACCAAAAGTTCTTGCACCACGAAAGTATGCTATAGATGTTGAACCTATTCCCCCTCGTAATAGGAACAATAGGGAAGTGTATCTAGTTTATCTCAAACACCTTAAGGAAAGTGTAGAAACCCTTTGCGAGATCGTAGAGGAAGCTAAGGTTGAAAGACCATTAGATAGATCACTTGCATCAACTTGCCGTTACACCAAACACTCTCAGGAATTATTATAATATGTGATTGACACATGTCCAAAAGCCCTAAATACACTAGATAACAAGCACGCTTCTACCTCTTTACCTAAGAAAAAGCAAGTCACTTTTGAGGAACAATGTGCAATGTCAAAAAGTAACACACACAAACCTGTAGAGCAACTGAACTGTCAGAAGACTAATGTCTATGTGCTTCCTTCTACAGGAGTAAACAGTTTCACTAATGCTAGCAGATCACAGTCTAGGAGCAATACCAAGAAAAATATGATCTTGTCAGCTAAGAGTGTCAACATGAAGAAAGTAGAAGAACACCCTAGGACAATTAAGACTAGTTTGAAAACCACGAATCGTGTTGATTCTAGTATTAGCTTTAAGCATAATGTAATTAATTCGAATTCTTATTCTGTTTGCCAAACATGTAACAAATGCTTAATTTTTGCAAATCATGATATGTGTGTGGTTACTTATTTGCACTCTGTGAATGCATCCCCCTCTGTTAAAAATGTTATGCGTAAAGTTAAGCAAGTTTGGAAACCTAAGAAAGTCAAGCAAGTATGGAAACCAACAGGAAACATACTTACCACTGTAGGTTATCAATGGATTCCCACAGGAAGAACATTCACTTTAAGAGAACAGTGCCCTTTAACTAGGCTCACTAAACCTAACAAAGTGTCGGCTATTGCTTATGCTAACCCAAGGGAACCCAACCAAAATCGGGGATCCAACTTTCCAAACTCTCCATCTTCGTCTGTTTTCAAATGCAGGTCGTACAGATCGTCCTTTGGTATTTGGACTTAGGCTGTTCAAAACATATGACGGAGGATCGCTCGCGGCTTAGGAATTTCATGAAAAAATTCATCGGGACGGTTAGATTCGGGAATGACCACTTTGGTCCTATAATGGGTTATGAAGAATACGTTATTGGTGAAAGTGTGATCTTCAGGGTATACTATGTGGAAGGACTGGGACATCATCTGTTTTCTGTCGGATAATTTTATGACTCTGATCTAGAAGTTGCCTTTAGGAAGCATTCTTGCTACGTTCGAGATACGGATGGTGTTGAATTAATTAAAGGTTCTCGTGGTTCTAATTTGTACACTATCTCGATTGAAGACATGATGAAGTCCTATCTAATTTGCTTGTTGTCCAAATCCTCTAAGAACAAATCATGGTTATGGCATCGGTGTTTAAACCACTTGAACTTTGATACCATCAATGATCTTGCAAGAAAAGATTTAGTACGAGGCTTACTTAGATTGAAGTTTGAGAAAGATCATCTTTGTTCAGCATTTCAACTAGGAAAGAGCAAAAAGCATACCCATAAACCTAAAACTGAAAACACCAACTTGGAAGTTCTTAATACCCTTCATATGGATTTATGTAGACCGATGCGAGTTCAAACAATTAATGGGAAGAAATACATCTTAGTCATTGTTGATGATTATTCGAGGTTTACTTGGGTTAAGTTTTTGAGATCGAAAGATGAAACCCCAGAGGTTGTCATCAAATTTCTGAAGCAAATACAAGTCGGTCTCAACAAAACTGTTAGAAACATCCGTACCGATATTGGCACAGAATTTGTCAATAAAGATTTGACTGATTATTATAAATGTGTCAACATCTTTCACCAAAAGACAGTTTCGAGGACTCCACAGCAGAACGGCGTTGTCGAAGGACGGAACCGTACTCTTGTTGAGGCTGCTAGGACAATGCTGATATTTTCTAAGGCCATGATGCTTTTATGGGCAGAAGTTGTGGCTACTACGTGTTACACCCAAAACCGATCCCTTATTCACACTCGTCACTACAAAACCCCATATGAGTTGGTGCATGACAAGAAGCCTGATCTTACCTTTTTCAGAGTCTTTAGTGCTCTTTTCTACCTTATAAATGACAGCCAAGATCTTAGAAAATTACAACCAACAGCTAATATTGGAATATTCGTTGGTTATGCACCTAGCATGAAAGGGTATAAAATCTACAACAAAAGAACCCGGCGTATTATGGAAACTATTTACGTGCAATTCGATGAGCTGACTAAGCAAATGGCTCCTGTGCAACTCAGTACAGGACCCACTCAACTTTTCTGACGCCTGGACAAATAAGTTCAGGGCTCGTACCAAATTCGGTTCCTGCAGCACCTTATGTACCCCCTACAAATAAAGAACTGGAGATTTTATTCCAACCAATGTTCGATGAATACATGGAACCTCCTCGTATTGAAAGACCGGTTTCTCCTGCTTCAGCAGTTCAAGTTCCAATCAATTCAGCTGGTATACCTTCATCTACAACCATTGATCAAGATGCACCTTCTCCAAGTCATTCATCGTCATCTTTGGCATTACAATCTCTAAGTTTACATCAAGGCGTTGCAGCTGAATCTACACTCATAGAAGACACTCCTTTTTCTCCTGTTGTCAATAATCCCTTCATAAATGTATTTGATCCGGAACCTAGTTCTGAAGCATCATCATTCGGGGATCTTAGTTCAGCAGAATCTCCTTATGTCTCTCAAACACTTCATCATCTCGGGAAATGAAGCAAGGATCACCCGCTGGATAATATTATTGGCAATCCCTCTCGGCCGGTATCCACCAGAAAACAACTGGCAATCGATGCCTTATGGTGCTTGTATAACTCTGTACTATCAAAAGTCAAACCAAAGAACTTCAAATCTGCAATTACTGAAGATTGCTGGTTTCAAGCTATGCAAGATGAGATTCACGAATTTGATCGACTACAAGTATGGGAATTAGTACATCAACCAGACTGTGTCATGATCATTGCTCTCAAATGGATTTACAAAGTTAAACTTGATGAGTACGGTGATGTTCTGAAGAACAAGGCTAGGTTGGTAGCCAATGGATATCGACAAGAGGAGGGTTTTGATTTCGAGGAATCATTTGCACCTGTTGCACGTATCAAGGCTATTCGCATCTTCATCGCCAATGCAGCCAGTAAAAACATAACCATCTATCAAATAGATGTCAAGACAGCATTCCTTAATGGCGAATTGAAGGAAGAAGTCTATGTTAGTCAACCAGAGGGTTTCGTTGATCCAGATCACCCGACACATGTTTATCGTCTGAAGAAGGCTTTGTACGGTTTAAAGTAAGCCCCTCGGGCATGGTATGATACCTTGTCACGATTTCTTCTGGACAACAAATTTTCCAAGGGTGCAGTTGATCCAACACTATTCACTCGGAAAACAACCAAACATATTCTTCTTGTTCAAATATATGTAGATGATATCATTTTTGCCTTAACCAACCCTAAAGCATGTGAAATATTTTCCTATGAGACGAGTTCTAAATTTCAAATGTCAATGATGGGGCAAATGTCTTTTTTCTTAGGCTTACAAGTTTCAAAAATCCCAGAGACATTTTTATTAATCAATCAAAATTTGCTCTTGAAGTATTAAAGAAATTTGGGATGGATTCGTGTAACCCTGTTGATACACCCATGGTAGATCGACTCAAACTGGATGAGGACCCCTTAGGGATTCCAGTTGACCAGACTCGATTTTGTAGTATGGTCGGCTCCCTAATGTATCTCACTGCCAGCAGACCCGACCTTGTATTTGCTGTATGCATGTGTGCTAGGTATCAGGCTTTGCCTATCAAAAAGCACCTTGAAGCAATTAAACGGGCCTTTCAGTATCTCAAAGGAACCATTAATTGGGGCCTTTGGTATCCGAAAGACACCACTATGGCACTAACGGTCTATGCAGATGCGGACCATGCAGGTTGTCAGGACACACAAAGAAGTACGTCAGGAAGTGCTCAATTCCTTGGAGATAAATTAGTCAGCTGGTCATCAAAGAAACAGAAGAGCACTACGATCTCAACTACAGAGGCATAATACATTGCCATGTCTGGATGTTGTGCTCAGATACTTTGGATGATATCACAGCTCACAGACCATGGCTTTGCCTTCAATAAAATTCCCCTGTATTGTGACAATCGCAGTGCCATTGCTCTATGCTGCAATAATGTCCAGCACTCCCGGTCCAAGCACATTGACATACGACACCATTTCATAAGAGAGCAGGTTGAGAAAGGTGTGGTTGAATTGTACTTCATGTCGACGGATTATTAGCTCGCGGACATATTCACAAAAGCATTACCAAGAGAGCGGTTCGAATTTCTACTCCCGCGACTTGGTATGAAGAGTATGTCTCCAGAAACTCGTAAACGTCTTCAGGAAAGAGAAGAGGAGTAAAAGAGGGTCTTCCTATATCCTATGTAAATATGTACATATTTAAAACCAGAAAGAAAATACAAAAATATAAAACCTACAAAAACCATAAAAATCAGAAAATAGAAAATACCAAAAATAGTTTATCAAGACATGTCTTCCGTTTATCGATAACATTTACGGTCCTAGAAATGTCATTCAATAATGACACGGGTCTTTAAATGAAGCTCGAACGGAAGTTTAAACTTTTCAAAACATGTCTTTATGACTTGCTATTACTTCTGATATGCAACCCAGTTTTCAAAATGAGGAAAGCATGTCGCCAAAAAGACAGTTGTTCTTGACAACGGGTGATTAATTTCTCCCGGGCATGGGTTACTTTATATCCATGTAACTCCGACTTAATGTACGCGTCAGTGCATCATTTCTTGATTCAGAAGAGAAGTCTTCCGTTTATCTAAATAATTTTCCGTCTATGATTCTTTAGAAAATTATTTGTACTGCCTCACTCGGTGGAAAGGTGTTCTTTGAAAATTAATTGGTCTTGAATTTCTCAAAATTTGTCACTCAATCAACGACTACTGCTCTTTAAATAGAAAACGGGTCATTGATTGAGGGGGAGAGTGTTTTCAAATTTATGACATCTAACGGGCATTTTAATTATTCAAACAAGTAATTGGAAAAGGTTAAAGGTGTTTGTATGTAACGGGGTTTAAATTTAATGAGGAGTTAACCTTATTTTAACTCAAAAGGCTAAAAGTGTCAATAATATGCAAGTAGAGGGTCTTATGTGCTATTTGCTATTTGTTTCCTAGACTCATAATATGTAAAGGACCATTTGTGTCATTTATGCATCTCGAATAGCCCCTTAGTAATACTTATATCTTAAATGGAATATCTTAAATGAATCTCAAGTGTAGGCTCTCCCATATGTGCTAAACTCTTTTGAATATTGATGCACATATTGAAGGGGGGAGGGGGCGAATGGTGTATGATGGCAATTGTGGAAATACCAAAGACCGACCATGTAATTACTTTATCAGAGTTATAAGGATGATAAGGTTAGGTACTCGTTCCCACGATCCCGCCAGAGCCAGAGGGATCTACCCAGGGACAATCCACTAGTTAGTGTAGATGCCCTTAGGTATGATTACAGATGGAGTAATGTGAGAATAAGGGAATAGTGCGGACTGAGATGGAGCTAGTACTGGAACATACCCAACAAGGTACTAGTAATGAAGTCTCGGTATGCACTGAAGGGGTTGAAGAATGAAAAAGAAATGTTAAGATAAAGGGTGAAAAGAAAGCAGCCCTCCTTAAACATTAGGCAGAAACCGGGTCAATACATATGCTGTCAGAATCACATGGTTGATTGCTGACATTAAAGACAAGTATCATGAACCCAGTGATACGCTGCACAACCCTCCCTAGCCACTCAAGATCCCTCAAAGGATTCTTGTTTCATTTCTCACGGAGATCAATACATTTCTATCGTCTCTCTCACTCCGAGTTAGACGATATTGAAAAGGTGGCAGTCTGCTCCAGCCTCTGACTACTTAAAACCAAAAATGCACTATTGAGTCTAGAGCCATGAGATCATCTACATATCTCGCTAGGACACTAATTCAACTTACATTTATTATTCACACACTATGAATAACAAGTAATATCTAAAGAGTCCTACGCATTATCCTCGTGGTATTGCCAGAACATCCGAGTGATACGTAAGTACTCACAATGAAGATGAAAATCCTTCTAGAGTTAACTTCAAACAAGCTCCTGGTAGGTGACATGTGAGATCCATTATGGATTAAACTTGTGACAAATAGAAAGCAACGATGGTGCGACTCTCTATGAGTCAAACTTGTTCCAGGCAGTGAATTGACGAGTAGTTTTTAGAAAACCGTTCAATGTGCTCAACAACTGATTTTCGAGCACATTGACTGTGTATATCTCTAAAAAACAAACGTGTTTCTAATGAAATTTGATTTTATGTTATAAAACCATCGAAGTGTCACAAAAACTCTTTTCTGAGTGACACGCGCCTGATTCTCAAAATCAATTTCTCATTAATCAGTGGGTTCGTAATTCACTGGTTCACTCACTCCGTGTTTTGTCTGCTTTGAGACGCTCCGGTATGAGAACATGCTTAGTATGATGACTCTGACAATTACTTGTTAAGAAGTCTCATTAATACAAGCTGGAAATTCCTGTCAAGGAGAATTTCCTTTAAAGGGGATTCTACCTGATCACAGGTCGGTCCTCACTGATCCGAAGGTTAATTTAACCACATCGGGCGAATGACAAAGCCATATTCGTCCCCCAACTTTATTGCTAACTGTTTTATTTTAGATTTATATAAAGATGGACGTGGTTATACCAGATTCCAGCAAAGACGTGTCAATTCACTG
>BQNB010158233.1:2721-15055 GCA_026074375.1 Tanacetum coccineum
TTGATTCTTTGGGGAGACTTGAAGATTATGATGGAATCCTTAATAGAAGTAACTGATCAAGGTGATTTCTGGAATGATCAACAAGATTGGGAGATTGTCACTTGGAGACTATATGAGGCTTGTGGAGTTTGCATACTAGAGTTTAAGGACGGGACAATCATTCACATGCTAGTTGAAAGAAAATATCCTCTCTCTAAGGAATTGCTGTAAAGAATGCTTGATTTTAGATTAGAGGTTGAAGAAGAAAGTACTGCTGCATTAGATTTGATAAGATTCATTAAGCAACAACTTAATGAAGAGTAAAGATGAAATGGAATTGAGAAGGGTTTGAGTGTTGGCTAACCACCACACAACAAATGGTTATCAGTTCACCATGCTTAATAGGCATAAGAACTGGCTAGTCCATAAGCAAACGGCTTGTGGTAAAGACTTCTCAAATCTATTTATGGTTGACAATTTAACAAAAATGTAGGGTTCTCAACTCACCTTGCTTCATGGTTAAGAGTTGGCTAGTCCAGGATCAAAAAGTTCTTGGTAAAGACTACTCAAATCAGTTGATAGCTGATAGTTTGCTAAAAACTATATGGTTTATCAATGCACCATGTTATGGTAATGAAGCATTGGCTAGTCTAAAAGAAAATGGTGTTTGGTAAAGACAAGTCAAATCTATTGATGGTTGACAGTTTACCAAAAACTGTATGGTAATCAACTCACCATATTTTGCAATAAAGAGTTGACTATCCTAGAGTAAACGGCTACCGGTAAAGGAATATCAAATCCATTTATGGCTGATAGTTTGCCAAAAACTACAAAGCCAACTAAGTTGGATTGTTGCTGAAAAGATGTTGCTGTGTTGTTGAAGACATGTTGCAAAAGGATAGCAAAAGATGTCAAAGAAACTTTAAGATCAGATCAAGATTTGTCAGAGTGTTTGAATACATCCTTCATGAAGTTCAAAGAATCTACATCAAAGAAACATGAAGTTAAACAAGTTCAACAATCATGTTTAGGGGAGGATTGTTGGGAATTATACATTCCTGGCTTAGTACCGTTAGTTATATACTTAGTACCGCTAGTTATAGTTAGTACTGACAGTACAAAATGTTAAGTACTGCTCAGATAGTTAGTACCGTTAGTATAAAATAGTTAGTACCGTTTAAGAGATATGCATGAGTTATTATAGGAAAAGATATGCATGATCTTTTACGCGTTTTGTAAGCCAAGATTAGGGTTTTCCTTGGTGTATAAAAGGAACCCTTACGGCATAGTTAGAGATATCAGTTCATTGTCAATCTCATAGTTAGCAATTAATACAAAAGCTTAGTTATCAATATTCATTGTTCTTCTTTGCATTATAAGTTAGATTCCGCATAACTTATAGTGTTCTTAATCATTGTTTCTCCTGTAGTTTGTGTGAATCTATTCATATTAGCTACAACCCTTAACAAGGTAGTAAGATCTATATTCAAAGGGATCCACAAGTGGTATCAGAGCCTGTAGAGAAACTCTGAGTAAGAAGAACAAAAACCAGTTATAAACCTCTATCTTACAAAGCAATTCAATGGCTGGATCAGAAGATGATATTCCACCACCACCACCACCATGGCTAATACAGTTTTCTATTATTTGGCTTATATCGCTCTTTTATCTTCTGATTGTTTTCTTGCATGTTTATTGTGTTTAGAATTGATTATTGTCACCATAAAACATGTGCCAGTCTCTCAGGCTGAAAACCCCTCATCTATCATTAGAAGCGTACATAGCATAGGTTAAACAAGTAATTAGAATTAACTTAATTAAAGTAATTAAAATACTGATAGAATATAAGGTTAATGACCTCGCTCTTAGTGTTCGACACCCGACTTATCACGAAACTCCATCCAATGAGGTACACTGCCCGTTAAAGTGTTGTTTTAGGATAAGTCGGCTAAATATAAATTTAAAACTTGGTAATCAATAAATTGACCCTACACGATAGCACATCAAGTTTTTGGCGCCGTTGCCAGGGAGTGAAAAAGTTTAACCTTTAATTTTATTAGTATTTCTAACCATTAGTTTAGAGTAATTTAATTAGTATAATTTTGTTTGTAATTAATTTAATTGTATGATTTAATTATGTGTTTAAATTCCAGCTTTATTTAATTGTTTTCATAAAGTACTACGCCTTGTAGTTCATTTATTTGTTTTTTATTTCCGGCACAGGTTTATCATGGATGATCCGAACATCACTTTAGAAGAATACATCAGACTCAAAGAAGAAAAGGCTCGATGACAAGGCCGAACATTCAATTGGTAAACTGCCACATACGGCAAGATGGAGTATTATGAGGATGATAGCTTCACGAATCTCAAAACTCAATAGCTATTATCTTTGACGATACATCCGATACATCACTCTCATGTGAAACTACGGTAACTCCTCTTGAAAATAACGAGATTGACTTTAATATTTCATTTGACGAATCCGACGATGAAGATTACATAGTAGTTTTTGACGAAAATTCATTTTCTTGTAAAATATTTTTTGTCGATAATTTAGAAACAGATTCTGAAGATGAGAATGATAAAGTCAACATGCCATCATCTCTGTCACCAGAACCTACGTTTGGTTACATTGACGATTTAGACTTCTTTAAAGACTTTGAGAATGAATTCCCAGCCATCGCTTATAATGATCTAAAGTCTAAATCAGACCCACTAATTGAACCTTCTGTAAGTTCTCGACATATCGATAAATTTGAAACGTCATTGTCCGAATATGATGAAAAGGAACAAAACGTTTTATACCTTAATGACTCATTTCCTCTAAACGTAATTTTTCCCGATAATCTAAAAACTATCAAGGACAATGATGACAGTATCGATCTAAAACCACTTTCTGGAAATAACAAAATAAACATTGATGCTAAAAGATCAAATGAACTTCCGAGAACAAATCACGATAAAACCAATAAATTTTTCAACGAGAAATTTTTTATCATAACATTGGATGCTAATATCGTGAGTTGGAATTATTTTAATGACTAGATGCCATTAAATCTCATCAAAAATTTATATGTGCCATTTGGCATCCCGTTCGACCCTAAGCGGTATTATAAGGATGGTGCCCCCTCAAAATGAATACGGCGTATCATGGCAACATCTATACGCCGTATCAACCATTCTTAACTTACTTTGACTAAAGTCAACAATAATGTCCAATACGGCGTATTCAGCGTGGGTATAAAAACCCAGCTAATACGCTGGATTCGCTTTCACGCACACTTTTCACTTACATTTAAAAAACAAATTTACCGCGCCTCTTTGATCTCGAATCACCTTCCCTAGTTTGTTTATATCTCTCAATCCTAATCATAAGGTATGTTTATCCTACTCTTTTTCTTTTTCGAATAGAATTAGGGTTAGGGTTTGATTAGAATTAGGATTGTTGGTTTTGCCATATGTATGCCCCCCCAATTGAGTTTTATAATTAAAATCTAAGAGTTATAAACATGGCATAGATAAAGTATTGGGTAAAAAGGGTAGAAATGGTAGAAAACTCATTTCTTTTGCTCTACTGATAACGATACGGCGTATTCATTTCCAATGAATATGACGTATCAATGATTTTCCCTAAATATAAGAACTTATACGACGTATTCACTATTTTAGATACGGCGTATAGGTAGCTTTTCAAAAACCCTCAGTATACGCCGTGTTCTATTATCCATACGCCGTATAAGCATAAACAACTAGGTATAATTTGTTTTTTGGGTTCTCAAACAAGATTTGATAAGCTCAAATAAGATCTAAAAACTAGTTTTCATAAGCTAGATTTTAGTTTTGTTTAAATTTTGAAGTTGCTTTATCATGTGCTCAAATTTGCTAGTTTTAAGATGCCTAAACTGCTTATTGCTTAGATTCATAAAAATGTGCATAAAGTGCAGTGTTTAAGTATTCAAATGAGTTTTAAATGCATCAGTATTAATCTGTTTTTGCTTAGTAGTTCTTAGGAAAACCATTTGAATGAATTGGATCATAAATAGTCAAGTAAAATGATTTGTTCTTAAAAATCCAAAGTGTGCAGATAGTTTGAGGACAAAAGCATAGCTTAATTTAGGGTGGTTTTTGTTTGAATAAGCTTATAAATCTAAGCCTTAATATGTTTTTATTTAGCGTATATATTGTGTCATAAGTATTTTATAAAGTCTTTTAAACTTAGATGCAAGTAGTCATTTAGAAAAAAAAATCATAAATAGGTCAATCGTTTCAACCTGTTTTATGTAGTATTTATAAGCTTATTTAGTGTTCCATTAAGCTTTAACTCCTTATTAGATTTTGCTGAATGAGTCAAGATCTTTATCTGTTTGAAGTTAGTCCTTTTAATTTTGCTTATTGGGTCTTAGAATTAAGCTGAACTTAGTCATTTAATCATCAAAAAGCCAAAAATATTAGTGTAAGTCTGCCATTTCAAATTATCTTTTCTAGCTTATTCCTTAAACTAATTAGCTTAATTTTGGTTTTTAAATGATATTTGAGTCTCATACTTAATCTGTTTTAAGTTCTTAGCTTATTACAAGTGCTTATTAGATCAAATTCTTAGCTTAAATTTTAGTAAAAGTCCTTTAATAGTGTTGTAGTGTCCTTGTCTTGAGTCTTTTTAAGTGCTTTTTTAGCTTATTTTGGTTGCTTATTTCTTAGCATAAGTGCTTTTCAGGTTTAGGTGTTGATCTGTTTCAGCTTATTTGTGTTTCTAATTGCTTAATGAGGCCTTAATAGTCCAATCAGTTTAGCTTATTACTTTCAAAATCGGTTAAACCAAAAACCGTTGCCTGTATAAAACTGCTTTTTTCCTAGCTATTTTTAAGTTTTTTGTTAAAAAGTCCTTTTATAGATAGCTGAACTTTCGTTTAGTTTAGCTTTTTCAAAAAGGAAAAATTAAAAAAAAAGTTTTTACTATAGTAAGTCACAGACTCGAACCTGTGACCCTCCCACACACCACACCAACACGATTTTACCAACGTGCCCAGGGGTGTGTTTTCATAAAGACCCCTTCTCTATTAATTCTTTATACCAGGTTTTAGTTGTATGAGCTTATTACTCTTTGAATTTTCACAACTTATTGTAATAAGCTGTGAATTCCATTTTTCTTCCTAAACCTTTATTATTAGTTTAAGAACTTTTCTGATTTTTTTTATAATTTTCAGTTTTAGTTTAATATTTTTAATTGAGTTTTTAGTTTAAAAAGCTTTAAAATTAGTTTTAAAAATAATAAAAATACAAAAAAAATATTTTTCTTTTTCTAAAATTAAATTTTATCATTTTAGCTTAGAAATTTGCAATTTGAGTTTTTAGAATTTAAATTTGTCATTTTAAAGTTTAAAAAGTTGGCTTATTTAGTTTTAATTAGTGTTTAATTACTTTTAAATGTCATTAGGTTTTTAAATTGCTTTAACTTCTATTTTAGCGTGCCTTTATATGCTTTCTCCTTTGCATTTTTAGATTTAGAATCCAAATCTAAAATATTGATTATTCAAACACGCAATTACGAACCAAAACAGGGTTTTCAATTCACACTTCGTCAGGATACGATATCCGGGAGATAAAATATTGTTTATCCTCAAGCAATTTTTATCAAACGGGATACTCACTATAGTATTACTATTTGATATTATATTATATATATTTTATCGAATCAGTTTTTGGCGCCGCTGCCGGGGAAGTGTGTTACCAATATCGTGTTAAAGTTTGAAGATTAGTGTATGAAGACCCTTCCCCGTGAAGTTATCGTTTATTTTCTTTTATAAAACCATAAAAATAAAAAAATAAATTATTTTTCTTGATTTATATTTGAGAAATTATTAAAATTCCAACAATACTTTTCCTAAAGTATTGAAAGAACCAAAAAAATTAAAAAAAACACAAAAAGAAATCGTTTTGTCAATTGTTTAAACGGCTCACCTTTAGCTTAACAAACTGTAAGAGAGGTATAAGGAGGGTTGATCCTACGAACTTCGACCCTGAAAGGAGAAGTTTTATCAAAACGCATTTGCGCTTACCCGCTCCTCCCGCTTCTTGTGCGTTTTTCTATAGAGCCTACCGAGAACTTTTTGACTATCGATTTACAAAATATTTTTTCTTTCATTTATTTTTTCTTATTTTTATTTAGTTCATGCGCCCTTCCGCTCCCTTCAACGAATTTTAATTGGTTTGAAACTTTCTTATGGATTCCGAAGCGACGTAATCGTAGACGTTCCAAGCAAATAGTCGAACCCGAGAAATTCGAACTATAAAAACTACGTTGACCACTATTTGCAGATACGCGTACTAAGCGGAATTACTACAACACCCACTGAGGGTTTACGGAGATGCGAAATTTGTTAATCCCCGCTATACTTGCCAAAAATTCTGAAGTTTGAAATTCGGGTTTTTACCAATTAGTAACTTTCAAGCCAATTCAATGGTTTTTTGTAAGGGACGACCCTCATGCTCAAATTTTGTTTATTTTAAACAAGATTCAACTTCTTACGCATAAATACAAAAAAGTTTTCCACCCTATGCTATCAAGTTATGCCTTTTTCCTATTTTCTCTTGAGGGGCGCCCGGATTTGGCATGAAAAAGAACCCCCTCGTTCTATTCTTACATGGGAAGATCTCGTTTCTATGTTTTTGAATTATTTATTTCCTCCTTCAAAAACTATGAATCTCAAGAACGATATCATGAAATTTCAACAAAAGTTTGAGGAAATGTTTAGTGAGGCATGGGACCGATTTAAAGAACTCCTTCGTAAATGCCCACATCATGGTTTTTCAAAATTGCACCAAATCGATACGTTTTACAATGCATTGACACAATCCGATCAAGATTCTTCAAATGCCGCCGCCGATGGTAATCTTTTGAACCGTACACCTCGAGATGCTTTAACGATTATTGAGAATAAGTCAAAAGTACGTACTTCATGAAACAAACTGATTGTTTCAAAAGTGAGTACTACTACTTCTTCTTCATCTCCTTCTCCGGATGTTACCGCTCTTACCGAGATTGTTTAATGAATTAGTGCTTAGTGACAAGGCTAATCAACAAGCTTCCGTGAAAGCCGTAGATGAGATTTGTGTTACTTGTGGTGGACCACATCCATACTATGAGTCTCTTGCTACCGATAGCAACACTTTTAATGCTTATGCAGCCACAGGGACCTACAATCAAGGAGGTCCCGAATACCGTCCTTAAGGAGACCTGAATTATCGTGCTAGCAACCAAATGGGACCTCCCGGTTTTCCTCCTCCGAATGTGCAAAACAATCAAAACTACAATCGGTACAATCAAAATCAAGGAAGAGGGCAAAACTTCAATCAAGGAAACAACAATTTTCAAGCTCCAAATTATCAAGCTCAAGTTGGACCTTCGAATGAGTTAACGAACTACATGAAAAGTAATGAAGCTACTTTGAGAGTCATGCAAACTCAAATGACTAATATGAAGACGGAATTGCGAAATGAATTCAAATCTTCTCTTGATACAAGAACCAATAAGATAGAAAATCAAAACGGACATCAAATAATGAACATGTTAACTAATCTTACTATGCAAAAGCAAATCCCCTCGGTTTTCGTCACTTCCTAGTAATACCGTTGCTAAACCCGAGAGTGATGTGAAAGCTATTACCACCCGAAGTGGTGTTTTTTACGATGGACCTATGATTCCACCTACTCCTTCTCCTCTCCTGAAGGAAGTAGAACGTGAAACCAAGGCTATAAAGGACAAGGTGCAAACAACAAATTTAGGAAGTACCGCACACGTCCAACCTCTGGTTGTCCAAGTTCTGATTTTGGAGCCCAAAGTTACTCACAGCTAATCCTAAACCGTCGATACCTATCCTCAAGGCTTAACGACCAAAGCTTGTGAAAAAAGGCTAATAATCAAATTGATGAAGTTTCTTCAAAATCTTTCAAAGATTCCACTTTCGTTATTATCTTCGCGGATTCTCTTCTTTATATGCCGAAGTTTTGCTTCTACTTATGATTTTTACTTAGTATAAGGAAAATTGTTCGAATTAGCAAAATACCTCCCGTTAATGAAAATTGTTCGGCGGTGCTCCTAAAATAGTTGCCCGAAAAACTTGGAGGCCCCGGTAAATTTCTCATCCCGTGTGATTTTCTAAAGCTAGATGAGTGCTTAGCCTTGGCCGATCTTGGCGCTAGCATTAATCTAATGCCTCTTTCCGTGTGGAAGAAGCTTTTGCTCCCGGAACATACTCCACTCCATGACTACTCGAAACTCGTAGACCGATCGGTCCCTCAACCGAAAGGTGTTTGCCCGAAGATGGTTTTTGTAAAAGTAGGAAAGTTTTATATCCCGGTCAACTTTGTTGTAGTTGATTACGATGTTGATCCTCGGGTTCCTCTCATTCTCGAGAGACCTTTCTTGAGGACGGTGCGAGCTTTAATCGATTACAATGGGGAAGAGTTGCTCATTTAGTCATGATGAGGCATTACATTTTAAAAGTCGGCACACTTCGAGATTACTCCCAGAATTATTAAAGAAGAAAATGGTTCATCAAGTCAATGTCATAGACGTTGCTTGTGAGGAGTATGCTCAAGAAGTGCTTGGATTTTCGGATAGTTTGACGAGTGGCAATCCCACTCCTTCGGATCCTATCATTACTTCTTCTTCCCCCTCGTTCACTACTTTTGAAGGAGGAGATTTCATTTTGGAAGAGATCGAAGCTTGTCTTTCAAGTGATTCAATTCCACCGGGAATTGATGATGCCGACTTTGATCCGGAAGGAGACATTCGTCTACTTAAGAAGTAATTATACGATGATCCATCATCTCCTCTCCCTCCGAAAGAACTTAATATTGAGGAACTTAAAATGATAAAATCTTCTATTGATGATCCTCCGGAGCTTGAGCTCAAAGATTTACCGCTCATTTTGAGTTTTTAGAAGGAACCGATAAATTACCCGTCATAATTTCTAAAGAGTTAAAAGATGAATAAAAGGCCGCTCTTTTAAAGGTTCTTAAGTCACACAAACGAGCCATCGCATAGAAAATCTCTGACATTAAGGGCATAGACCCTCATTTTTGTAATCACAAGATCTTAATGAGCTGATTTACAAACCGTGCGTGTTGTCAATACAAAGAAGGGTGAATCCGAAAATTAATGAGGTTATCAAAAAGGAAGTTATCAAACTCCTTGATTCCAGATTGATTTACCCTATATCTGATAGTCCGTAGGTGAGTCCCGTTCATTATGTGCCTAAAAAGGGTGGCATGACTGTAGTTGAAAACAAAGATAATGAGTTAATTCCTAATAGTTTTAGTGGTGGAGATGTGTATCCTTGCCAAGCTGATGATAGAATACTCATCATGACCGAGCAATTGAGTAAATTAGTTACATGTTACCACATAGATTTTTAGTGATTTGAGGTGTTTTTCATCTTCCTATTCATGAGTTGTTTTTGGTTTGTGTACTTGTAATAGATCAAATAAATGCTTTAACAGAAAATATCCTTAGGGATACATTTTATAAAACTTCTAAAGGCTACTCGAGGAAAAGTAGGATTCAAGGGGGGGGATATTAGATGACATCAAATAACGTCTATTTTATACATCAATTGATCCCCATGGTTATTAACCCATTTTGTATAGTTATTGCAAAGAATTGTTACTTAATCGTTTATATTTAAGAATTGTAGTAATTATGAAGTACTTGGTGAATATTAACAAAAGACGCGCATTATAGAGCTTAAACAAAGATATTTTAAAGATTAATGATTCTGACTACCAATACGCCGTATCCATCAAGGAAGATACGGAATATCCGTGCCTGCACTCACCAAAGACCACGAAGGAAACAAGCTTAATACGTCGTATCCAGAGATGACCAATACGTCATATTAAAGATATAGTATGTGAAGATTCTGGAAGATATCAAGCGTGTCCCTACTCCAATAAACCTCCAATACGCCGTATCCAACCCATTGGATACGCCTAAATCAAACCGACTCCATACAGTATAAATAGAAAACTCAAAAATTATTTTTAAGTGTGCTAAATCATATTCTTGATACCTAAACCATAAAAGTTGATTTTCAGAGGAGAAGAGCAGAAAAGGTCGAGCAACGTAATCAATTCCATAGGAAGACAACGTGTAAATCCATATACGTTATAGTAAAGCGTTCAGTTTTTGGTATCATTCGTTAACTCGGTTAGTTTACCTTGGCTAAATAATTGTTTTTGTATTTATTATGACGTTGAAAAGGCTAAATACATTTGGTATTAGCCATTATTTATAAAGATCTAAACGTTAGGTATAGTTTAACTGATTTTTTTGATTTATCGTTGAATGCTTGTTTATGTTTATCAATTTATACTTGTTTACGTGCTTTTGTATGCGACCTATCATTCAACTGGATCTAGTGATATGGACCAAGTAATATAGAGTCTGGGATAACTCTCCATATATTGATTTATACATCTAGAATCATTGGATCACAAATATTGTCCTTCTAAATCCGTGCTAAGGATACGCTTCTGGCTTAACTAGTTAATCGGATATTGCCTTTGGTTTAGTGAACAAGTTAACTAGCAGGTGAACCTAGAAAATTAAACAAATAACATTCTGATTCCATTGGATAGTTAGTGACGAGGGTGCTTAGGCTGTTCCAGCACATGTGCAGGCACCTCAACCGCCGCCACCCGCTCCTCAGCACCGGACTATGTGCAGGCACCTCGAGGAGGAGGTGCACGAGTTGCGATAGAGTGTTGTGGGCTTGCGATGAGTTGTTGAGAGCTTTATTACCGAGCAAACCAGAGTCTCCACCTGGATGATCAGCTGCATGACACAGCTTATGGATGTTAGTGTCCGTACTTATCAGGAATTTGATAGCACCCTTTTCGATAGCTTATGGATGTCCTACCATAGGCGTGTCAGACCTAGGACAAACGATGCCAACACTTCCACAGCTCCTCACACGAATGACTAGCCCGACCCTTGATCTCTTCCCTGTACTCTCTTGATTATTATCTTTTGTGTACTTGTACTGTACAGTGATTTTTGAAACTTTATCTTTTTAATATATATTACGATATGATTTTGGTTTGTTTGTGTATGATAGAATCAAGTCTAGCAGTAAGTTCAGCAACATAGCCCAATGATTGATTACAAGCTCAAGATTTCAAAACCTTTGCATGAAAAAAGCTGGTGAACAAGCAAGGAAAGAAAAAGTCGAACTTAACGACTAGTTGAAACAAAAGTGTTTCCCGAGAGACAACTCGATCGTTTTTAAATTGTTTGAATTGTTTTTAATTGTTTGCACGATTCTGTCTTCCCAGACACTCCATACGGCGTATGGATATGTCTAGACATTATCAGTCTGTAATTTAATTTCTAGTACTTTAAAATTTTAATTGTTTTTACAGGAACAATACAACGTATCCTAGGGTTTGGGATACTGCGTATTGAACCCTGTTCAGCATGTGTGTTTAATTGTTTTCTTGCATTGTAACCATTGTATAACCGAGATAGGAATTGCACCTTTTGTCTTTTAATCTTTTATTCAGGACCTTGCTATAAGGAAATCAATGATATGGTATACTCTAAAAAAGACATGTGTTGAACTCATACGAGCATTCTGAAGCCTCGTCAACACACTTTTGCTTAAAGAACTCAAATTGGAGAATCATCCTGAGCAACATATCAGGGGAGTTCCTCGTTCTAATTCTATTTCCTATTTTCTTTAATTGTTTTATCTATACAACGAGGAAGTTATATAATCTAAGTGAGGGGATGGAGAATTAGAACGCCTACTTGTCCTTTCTTTTACAAATAACATGCTATATGCTTAATTTATGCCAAATTCAAAAAACTTTCTAGCATAACTTTTGTAAAAATTACTAGTTACATGACCTCGCGCACTATAACCCTTAATGCCAAATTGTAAGAATTAAGCCTATTTCATTTCCAAACGTTTACTAAAAATTCCACAAAAATATGAGTGTGCCAGTGATGTAGTAAATTTTAGAACTTGGCTTGGTATATCACTCGAGACTACAATGATGAGTACTATAGATTTAGTTGGAGTAACAATTTTAACTGGTAAATTTCTAGGAATGCACCAAAAAGCCTACATGTTGTAATTTTAACTAACTAAACTGGTTAGTTAACCCCCGTGTAACCCTTTGTTTACTCTCATCTTAAGAGTAAGATACCCCTAGAAATACCTGTTGAGCCATTTCTGTCTTTTCGCACCATATGTCTATTTCTTTACACCTTTACACCTTAGCCTACCCTGTAGATTAAGCCTACTTTATCAAAGTTGCTAGTTGCTTTTGTGTAAAGTTTTGTATTTCC
>BQNB010158234.1:0-15055 GCA_026074375.1 Tanacetum coccineum
GTGTGAACCACACTCATGCATACAAAATAACTAACATGCTAACATACATGAAAATTTTAAACTACAAAAAGTCCTATAACAAGTAAATCTTCATAGGACTTGCTTGCAAAATGATGGATGCACAATTATTTGAGAAACTAAACATAGAGTATGTTTAGTGTGGGGAAGATGATGGAGGTGGTGGGATGATGGTTGTTGGTGGTTGTGAGAGCATATGTTCAATATATGAAAACATATATTGGAGTTCATCTCTCAATCCAAATATGAGAGTACGATTGTGAATGCAACACAAACATGAATCTCCATGTGCCTCAAGAAGGTTCTAAGGAATGGGATGCCCAATGATGGGTGGAGAAAGTGATGGTGAGTTGTGATGAACATCACGTGGAGAAATGGGTGAGAGTGAGAGGGTTATTTCCATTGAGTTGGGTGCTTGAGTTGGAAGTGGTGAAGGAACTCTAGGAGGAGGTGACAATGGAGGGTTTAGGTAGCTATTTGTGGAAGGAGATGATAAAAGAGTTGGTGATTTTGATGTGTAGCCAATTGAAGAGGATGAGGTGTCTTTGGTGGATGGAGTTGTAGAGGGTGCATTGGGAGCACTAGGAGATGATTCTTGAAGCTTGGGTGATGGGGTTATAGTGTCTTCTTTTGTCAAGTCAATGAAGAGTTACATATTGTTTTGAGTGGTATGATGTTGATATTTGTCTCTTGGAGGCCTTGGAAATGGGGAAGCTTGTCGGATGCCATGGATGTTGATAGTGGTTAGTGTATGATTTGGTGGATGATGTGTTGGTGATGATCATTTGGAAGGGATTTATGGGAAGAGAATGGATTGAAAAAGGAATGAATTTGAACTAGTTTAGGTTGTTCCCAAATTGTGATTCTTTTTTTTTTTTTTTTTTTCATTTATTTTTTTTTTTTTTTTTTTTTTTATTATTTTTTGTTTTTACTTTTTTATTTTTTTTTTTTTTTTTTATATATATATATCCCCCCCCCCCCACCCCCCCAATATTATATTATATATTTATTCTTTTTTATTTTTTTTTTTTTTTTTTTTTTTTTTTTTTGTTTTTTTTTTTTTTTTTTTTTTCTTTTTTTTTTTTTTTTGTTTTTTTTTATTTTTTTTTTTTTTCCTTGTTTTTTTTTTTTTTTTTTTTTTTTTTTTTTTTTATTTTTTTATTTTTTTTTTTTTTATTTTTTTTATTTTCATTTTTTTTTTATTTTATTTTTTTTTTTTTTTTTTTTTATTTTTTTTTTTTTTATTTTATTTTTATATTTTATTATCCCCCCTTTTATTTTTTATATATATTTTTATTTTTTTTTTTTTTATATATATAAAATTTCCCCCCCAATATTTATTTTATTATATATTTATTTTTTTATATTTCTTTTATTTTTTTTTATTTATATTTCCCAATATAGTTTTTTAATTTCCCCCCCCCCCCCCCCCCCCCCCCCCCCCCCCCCCCCCCCACCCCCCCCCCCCCCCCCCCCCCCCCACCCCCCCCCCCCCCCCCCCCCCCCCCCCCCCCCCCCCCCCTTTTTTTTTTTTTTTTTTTTTTTTTTTTTTTTTTTTTTATGAGCATTTGGGCAAAGCTAGCTTGAGCCTCGGTAAAAGAGGGTCCAAAAGCAGGAAAAATACTGTTTTATAGGGCGGTCCCCTTAAGATAAGGGGGCGCCCGTGTTATGAATTAAGGGGCGCCCTTGTTGGCTTCCATTTTTCCCAGAACAACCTCGATTTTTTCTCAGATTTTTTCTGTAATAGTACTTTCTGTTTTTGGTAGTTTATTTGCCAGCAAGCCCTATTGAGTTGTATGAGAACATTTAATCATATAACAAGTATAAAACATATCAGTCATGAAACCAAAGAGCATAGTGATGATTAAATAAAACAACTAAGGTTTAAGTCATACTAGCAAACAAGAACTAAAGTAACTAACAAAAAGTCTTTCCGAATCCAACGGATAATCACACCACAGTTGATCCGACAACCTACACCTAATCAAGTTCAAAATTGTCTTAAACTACCTTTAGATATCTAGGCTCATACACTCCTATCTCTTCAGTCCTTTTTTTTCTTGCTAAACCACTCCTTTAGTGCCTTTCCAAATGACTTGAACCCTCCACGCATCTCCTTGTGCATTTGTTGCGTTTAGTTGAGCAAGGTGATTTGTAGTTCAAAGAGAGTTCTCATCGGTTTGTTCGAAAGCGGAAGGCATATGGTAGTTTGGTAGTTGAGTGGATTGAGGGAGTTAAGATAAGTGGTAGGAGATGGAGTACTTGCTCGAGAAGTTTTGACATCGTCATCATCATCATCATGTTGATGAGATGACGTGCCTTGATGATGAGAGGACGAAGAGGAGACGGAATGACGCGCCTTGCCACGATCACTTCGAGGTCGTCGAGTTTGTTTTAGGGCAAGAGGACGCATGACTCTCTCAACAATGTTATAGATGCCATTATCATGATGAGGATACGTTTCCATGACGTGTCGATAAAGACGAGTAAGAAACATGCCATACGGAAGATTTGCGGTTGGAGTATCTCTAGCACATTGGATTCTTTTGACGAAGAAATAAGCAAGATTGTATTGTTCCTCGGCAACAACACAATACAACATGTGAGCAAGACAAGCGGGGAGACGGTCCCGATGTCCTCCTAGTCCGAACACATTCTCTCGAATGAGTTCTTCCCATTGCTTTATGTCGGGGCTTAATTCTTTAGTGAGAATTTAATTTGGATAGAGAGAGACCGTTTGACTTTTGATGGTACGGTCTACCACGACACGTTCCAATTCAAGAAGTCGACGAATGTCGTCGGGAGTAGGAAGTTCGGTGCAATATGGTCCCTCGGTTTCTTTGAGAATACTCAAGGGATGCAAGGTCCCATTCGTTTGTAAAAACGGCTTGACCATTGTATGGAATTTTGAGGATTTGACCGAATTGAGCGAGAGTAAGAGTTATGAATTCGTGTTGAATCATAAAAGAGATAACAAGATATGCATATTCATCGGTTTGTACCGTGACTTGACTATAGAAGTCTAGAATGAATCTTGGAACAATCGGTTTGTTGATTTGAAAGAGACAAATGAAACGAATGTTAGTAAAAAGACGCTCAATATTGTTGGATTTGTAGTAGGCTTGATCAACAACACGGCCTTCGTGATGTGCTGTTTTTCAATAGGTTTGTTGAATTGGCCAAATGTAGGGAGATGCCGGGAATTTTGGATACTTTTAGGATGTAGGATTTAGTGAGGAGATATATTGGTGGTAGTAGCTTTCGGCATTTTTGTCACCTAAACAAGGATATCACAAATAAAAATTTTACAAAAGAAAATAATAAAGGAAAATAAAGTGAAGTTTTTGACAATTGTGGAAGGTTACTTGACTCTAAAGTAACAAACCTAAGAAGTGATCTTATGTTCCTTAATTTATTTTTGACTTAATCTAGGACGTCGAAGAATATATATTAGTTATATATTTCAACATCAAGACAATAACTCAAACACTCCCTTATCAATACAAAATTTGTCTAAGCTTGTCGAAAATTATGCGTTAAGTGTATATTTTGTTTGACAAGTATAAGTTTATTATTTTTGACTTGACAAGAGTTAAATAATGTTTGTTTTGACTCAATACTATGTTTTTGAAATGTCAAGCCAAAGCCTCATTTATTTTATACCTTTATAAAATATATCAAATGATTATATGACATTATATATCTTGATGAACTTATACCAAAGTTTGTTTAAGTGTTTATACAAGTGACAAACTTAGTGGTGGTTATTTTGCACTCTAAACATTGAATTCTTCATAAGAAACGAACCAAAACACCCCTTTATTTTTATAACACATTATCCATTGATTCGAAAAGTATACATTTAGGAATGTATGTTTCGATGGGCAATGTATTGTTGTTTTAACATGTTTTTGGCATGAATCAACAATGTATAACCTTTGTTTCAAAAAATGAAAAATATGTATATATATTTATAAAATTTTCGAGCAAAAAAATTTTGTGACTCAATTCTAATGAATGTATTGAATTCTTATGACTACGAGAATCATCGTAGTTATGGATTTCCTAGTTCTAATCTAAAAATCAAAAGACAAAAAAAATATAATTATACCCAATTTTGATTAAGAACAAAATTGGATGAATTTGAAAAAGATAAGTATAGGAAATCTTACAATAGGTGTTGTTAATCGAGTTGTAGGTGATTGCCCTTTGCGAAATTGGATGAATTTTGAGTTTGGGAATTGGATTTTATGGTTTTTGAGTGTGTGTGTGTTCGTCACACAGTAGCAGGGAGAAGAGGGAGAGGATAAATGGGTGTTTGGTAATTGGTTTTGTAGAGAAAAAGGTCTGTTTGGCTTTTCAGATAGGCGGCCCCCTTAATTAATTAAGGGGCCCACCCATTTTACACGGCCGGTCCCCTTAATTTTAAGGGGGCCGCCACTTGGGGAATTTTTTTTTGAACAAGTTTTGTGAGATATTGAATATTGACAATTTTTAATTATTCATTGTTTATTAAAAAGTTTTCTTTGACTATTTCGGACGCGGATAAATCAAGTGTCAATACATGAGGTGATTTGGTGACTATACTCCTTGCGAATGTGATGAATTAATTTCTTCGAGCGAAAAAATTAATTGATATGTTTTGAAACGGGAACGTGTAGATATTGTGGTAGATGAGAGATCGGAATAGAATTGATTCTTCAACAAGGTGATTTTAATAGACGTAGTTGAGGCGAGTGTCGAGGTGGAAGGGAGTTTGTTTCATCCATAGTGGTTTAAGATTTTTCCGATGCAAAACTAATCGTACTTCTATGTTAATTATTATCCACTAACTCACTTTTCTTCGTCTACGTAAGTTCGTGGACATAGAAGATTTCCATTTCATAGTGGTTCATGGATAATCCATGTGAATGATGGTTCCTAATGAACCAATTCTTTTAAAACTAGAAAGCCAACAAATGGCATTTCTAGTGACTACCATATTTCCTAATTATCATTAATACTAAGTATATCATATATCAATCTATAATTTACATAATTAGAGAGTGAGACGTACCTTAGCCTTCAAGAGAAATTACATAAAAATCTTCAAGGTAGCAAGCTTTAAGGATGAGGATTTATGGAAATCCTATACGAGTTCTTCAATTTGTTTGACGAAAGCCAAATGATGCTTGTAGATGATTAACCTCGGAAGATATGATCATTTAGCCATTTGGTCCCCATTGTTTCATGGGACCGAAGTTATTGTTTCCGAACATGTTTTGCATTTGATTCGAACACATGCACGGTGAACATCTTCCACATTGAGTAAAGCTCGATTGGTGTGGATGATTCCACATTGTGTGATTAGTGTTAGAGTAATTTGGTCTACCTTGGTCTCTCCTAGGTTGAGGTGTTTTGGAACGAGGATGAATTTTTTTTTCTTCTCGGAGGAGGTGTTTTAGACCTCATTGTGGGTTTAGTAAATCCGACTCTGGGTTTTAAGGAGGGTTTGTAAAAATGTTTTACCTCATCATCACTTGCAATAGGAATTTTAGTATTGTTTATAAGTATAAATTTTGGTTTTGAGTTTGGGTTTGATTCTATCAATTTTTCCTTCGACTCGACTTCTTGGGCTTTTACAAACTTTACTTGTTTGGTTTCGCTAGGTGACCCTTTGGTAAAATTAAAACCTAACCCGGATTTATCTCCGAAAGTTTTTTGAGAACTTATTATTTTCTTAAGTGAGTGACTACTATCATTAAATTGATTTAGTCTAGATATTTACTTTTCTAGCTTTCTATTTTCAAACTTAAGTCTTGACATTAACTTTACATTCTTCTATTATTTTCCTTACCTTTTTCTTTCCTAGATAATTTATCTTTTTAATTCAAGGTTCATTATCTTAATTTTATTTTAGATTGTTTTAGAGTTTTATTTTTAGCCATGGCTTTTATGTCCTATTTTACATAGTCTACTAGATTCACTATTAAGTCATTTTCGTTAGTGATGATAGGTCATCACTAATTATTTGGTTTCGAAAAAGTACTTCATTATAGATGCTTTGCCATAAGACACTTTTGTCATTTGTCTTTTCCTCTTCATATTCGTCGCTATCCCTCCAAGATCTCAACAAACGCTTTTTGATTTTGAATATCTGATAGTTTTGGAACATTCTCCAACGAGATTGATTTGGATCTCCACATTAAAGCATTTTCTTTCGCCTTTTGCCATTTTTTGTCGTCTTATTTTTTGGAATGATTTTCTCTCTTAATGTGGTTGTCTATACGAATCGTCCTGTCTTGAAGGAATCTCTTGAAGTCTCTTCGGGCCACTCCCTGGCGTATCTTCATCTTCACCTATCGAGGTTGATGCTAATCTTCATCACTAGCTTCTTTTTTCTAGCTTTCAAGGCCAATCGATCTACTTTGTTCCTTTTTGCTTTTTGACTGTTTAGAAATCTTTCGTAATTACTTATCCTAAACCTTCAAATTTCCAATGAGTTCGTCAAGTGATAGAGTTGTTAGATTATTTGATTCTTCAATCGCCGTGACTTTTGCGCGCCATTTAGGATGTAATGCCCTAAGAAATTTCCTTACACAATTCTTGCTAGAAAAACTTTCATCAAGTGCTTTTAGTGTAATATATAGTGTAAATTTAGCAATGATTATTTATTGATTCCTCTTTCCAGATCTCATGAATTGTTCATATTGTTGAACAAGAAGATCTATTTTGTTAGCTTTGACTTGATTATTACCTTGATAAGTGATTAACAAAGTATCCTAAATTTCTTTTGCGGTTTGACAATAAAAGTGCTTTTCATATTCTTTACGTGGTAAAGCATTATAAATTACCATTTTAGCTTCATTATTTTTAGCAAGTTTCTTTTTAAGATCATCGTTTTGTTTATGAAAATGTACAATTTCATCCTTTTTAGTTTCGGGATTATTTTAAATAGGAGGAAAACCCAACCACCGGTAATAATATTGCCAAAGATTCTAGATCTTCTTGACTTCAATAAGTTTCGAATCTATTTTTTAATAAATAAATTCATCACATTCAAAATAGTGGTGGTCTTTGCTAGATTGCCCTGCTAAAATTTTTTCGATTCCATAGATCGTTCTAAGTTTTAAAATAAATTTATTTAAATAATCCTTGTTTGGGTAGCTTGATACCAATTGTGAAAAATAGTAAGGGGGTTGGATCGTTTACCGCTTTTTTTAAGGTTTTAAGGTGTTTGTAAAAATTCTAGATTCGACTTTATGTGAATTCAATACTTGCACAATATAAACAATATGCTTATCTAAACAATTATAAAAGACAAATAATGTAAGACAAGAGATAAGAGTAAGAACAATCAAACCACAACGCGAGGATTTATAGTGGTCGGAATGAAGCACCTTATCGCCTACTCCAACTCCCGAGCACAAACTCGAGAGTTTTCTTCACTATGTCAACAAACTCCCTTATGGCGGAGAAAACCATACACAACGTTGCTTACACCGAATTTACGACACAAAGCTAAATGTCGAGTTCTAATCTTAGCTAGAACCAATCTATCACAACACGACTTCACTACTTGTTCACGACTTCACAACTTCACAACTTCTTCACAACTTCAAGACTTCTTCACAACTTTAAGACTTCACTTCACCCACACTACTTAGATCACAACTATCTAACACTACTTGGTAAGATCACCACGATCTAACTATACTTACAAAGATCGCCAAGATCTAGCTACTACACACAAATACAAGATATACAATTGATTTACAAGTTATGGTATAGATGCAATAAGATTGTAACAACACACAAAGGTGTAATACTTCTTCACTTGATGATGGAAGTATTCTTCTCTTGCACTTGAGGAATTGAGCTTGGATCACTTGGATACAAAGCTCTTTATGATTTAAATGGATCAAGGATTTTAGTGAGATGTGTGGGCTGTTTTAGAACAGAAAGAATGAGTGCAAAAGGTGAGAAAATAGTGAGGAAAAGTCCAGTATTTATAGGACAAACTGGAGGAGCGTCAGTCTATGGGCGGTCCCCTTAAATAGGTGGGCGGTCCCCTTAAAATTAAGGGGGTTGCCCGTGTATTTAAGGGGGCCGCCCTAGACTAGGGGCTCCCCAGTTTGTCTTTTGTGTAGGGGAATTTTTTAGAACTTTTTTAGTCCGATTTAGGTTTCCGAAAATTTGAATTTTAAAATGTTATTTTGAATAAAAACATTTCTTTTAATTGTAGAAAATGTTTGTAATATTGTATAAACATGTTTACACCATTTATAAAAGTGTGAGGTGAATAAAAACTTCTTTGGTCATAAAATGCATTTAGCAATTATTTATTCATACCTTGAAGTGATATATATTTCAATGAAAATTTACTACTAATACTTGTTTAGTTTAATCTTTACATGAACGTTTTTATATTTTGTGATTATCAAAACGTAAAGATGTGAAAAATATTAGTAATGTTTTTAGGCATTATATTTTATCAACAGATATCATCCACATAAATTTAGACCAGCAAAATATCATTCTTTGTGCCTTTTGATGAATAAGGTCTTGTCAATTTTCCCTCTTTGAAACCCATTGTCCAACAGATATGTTGACAAGGTTTCATACCAAGCTCTAGGAGCTTGATGTAGTCTATACAGTGCTTTTTTAACCTTGTATACTCTATCAGGAAAGTCTGGATCTTCAAATCCTGGTGGTTGACATACATACACCTCTTCTTCAATCTTCCCATAGAGAAAAACACTTTTTACATCCATTTGATACACCAAAAATCTTTAAATGAAGCATACGCTAAATTAGCCTAGTTGCCTCAATTCTTGCAAACAGGGCAAAGACTTCATCATAGTCATCCCTCTTTTTTTGTTGTTACCCTTGTGCAACAAAGCTTGCTTTATTTCTTATTACAATTCCCTTTTTCATCATTTTTATTCTACTGAAAACCCATTTGAAGCCTATAGCCCTTTTCATTTGGTAAATTCCACTAAAAGTCAAACTTCTTGTAACTGAATATGTAGATGCTCTTCCGGCATCGGCTTCTATCCCGCTGGAGCCTTTATTGTATGAAATTACCTTTGTAGGTTCCTCCTGTGATAAAAAGCAAGCAAACAACTGTTTTGAGGTCTTTATGGTTTGTTCTTGTTGAATAGTACTGACAACCCAAGTTTCCCTGTCAAATTCTTTGACATCTTTCTTGTTTGTGTTGCTGATTGCAAATCTCCAATCACTTGATCAAGAGGATGATCTTTATGAATTCTTGTAGTTGGAGTAGGACTGACTTGGATTGTTGTATCCAAATTCATGTTAGCCTCTGCACCATCATCTTCATCATCTCTTGAGGAGTCAAATATGCTAACATCTTCCAAAGCAGGCATATTTGGATCAAATGGAAGTTCAATGCTTATTTTTCCACCAACAACATTAACTTTATTTGTGCTAGCAGCATTAACATTGTTAGTGCTGTTAACATTATCTTCCTTCTCTTGATCATTACATTCACTATCTTTTCTTGGATCTTCAAGTATAACCTTCTTTCCATCATCACTTGAAGGTTTGGATCCATCATCATGAGAACTCTTTGGATCTTGGGAATATGGTGGATCAGCAGTCCATAATGGTAGCAAAATGTAATCTTTGACAGGTTCTGTCTCCTTTCTAGCTTGACTTGCATTATCACTTGCTTTTGTACCTGCAAAACCATTAGACTGTGTACCTACAACAATTGGCTCATAATTCATTGTTCTTGTTAGTGCATCAATATCAAATAGCCAATCTGGTCCACTACCTACAACATTAGGTGTATTCTCACTAAACCTAATATGCAAGTTTTCTTCCACTATCCTTGTTCTACTATTGAATACTCTAAAGGCTTTACTATTCAAAGAGTATCCAACAAAGAAACCTTCATCAGCCTTACCATTAAATTTGCCTAAGTGATCTATGGTATTAAGAATAGTAACAGGACACCCAAATGGTCTCATAAAACTTAAAGTTGGTGTTCTACCATGAAAAAGTTCATATGGGGTCTTGTTATGAGGCTTAACTACTAACACTCTATTTTGCACATAGCAAGCAGTATTAACTGCTTCTGCCCAAAAAGTAGTTGGCAACTTAGAATCAGCTAGCATAGTCCTAGCAGCCTTAATTAGTGTCCTATTCCTCCTCTCAGCAACTCTATTTTGTTGAGGAGTTCTAGCTACACTAAATTGTCTTAAAATACCCTTCATCTCACAAAACTGATTCATTTCTCTGTTTTTGAACTTAGTTCCATTATCACATCTAATCACCTTAACCTTGTGATCTACTAGATTTTCTATACTAGTTATAAAGGACTTAAGAATGCCACTAGTCTCATCCTTAGTAGCTAGAAAGAAAACCCATGTAAACATACTATAATCATCTGTGACAACTAGGCAATACATTTTCTTCATAAGGCTTTTTACACATGTTGGACCAAACAAATCCATATGCAACAAGTGTAAAGGAAGACTGTTTGAGTTCTCTATTTTGGACTTACAAGAGGTTCTATGCTACTTTTCCTTTTGACAAACAACATAAGTTTGATCATTTTCAAAAGTTTAGAAGGTAAACCTCTTACAAGTTTTTCCTTAACCAATTTATTCATGGTTTTAAAATTTAAGTGACCTAGCCTTCTATGCTAAAGTTTAGATTCATCAGATGTGGCTTTTGCAAAAAGGCAAGTTAAACCTCCTTTAGGAACTATGTTCTTTAAATCAACACTATACATATTGTTCTTTCTAGGAACTCTAAGTAAAACTTGACTTTCATCAATTAACTTAAAGTTTGGAGATAAAACAATACATTCAGTGTCATTAAAAAGAACACTATTCTTTTTATCACACATTTGTGAGACACTAAAGAGATTAAACTTTAACTCTCTCACAAAATACACATTTTCAAAATCTAGATTACCAGTTTTAATGGTACCTTTTCCTGTGATTTTCCCTCCTTTGGGTTCCCTCCAAAAGCAACATATCCTCCATCTATCTCTTCATAGTCTGTAAGATAGGACATGTTCCCTGTCATGTGCCTTGAGCATCCACTATCAATCACTCCTTGATCCTGTAAATCCATTTGTGGATTGCCCTGCACATTAGATAAGAAAATCAGTTTCTTTTGGGGACCCAAGCCATCACTGACTTGGATCTGCCTTGTGCATCAATATAATCAAACTTCTTTAGGGTGATTGATGCACTGTTGTGTTTAGAAACATGGTCTAAAACTTTAGTCTTTGGTTTCCAAACCCAACAAGCTGAGGCCTTAACAACATTAAAATATTCCCTTTAACAGCATTAACTACTGCTTTTGGCCTAGCAGTATTAATTTTTTTTATCCCTAGCAGTATTAACCCTTTGATTAATATTACTGTTTTTAAATGCTGTGTTCTTATGAATGGGCCTCTTAACAGTTGAATGTGCTATTTTAGAAAGATATGACATTGGTCTAGCAGCATTCACTGTTGTTTTTGAGTGAGCAGTATTAACTTGTCTAGCAGTATTAACTGATACTAAACCAGACTTCATTAGTACTGCTCTTGAAAACTAAGTTCTTTTTAGCACAGGGGTGAGTCTTTTTAGCAAAGTTTTGATGATTCACCCTTTGAGCATTGTTCCAAAACAGTTTTACCATCCTTTGATTTTGAAACTGTTTTTGATGGTAATTGCAATCAACTTGCAAATGATCAAAGCTTCCACACACATAACATGCCTTATTAAACATCTCAAAATTGCTTCCTAGTTTTTGAGACATCATATTGTTCCAATTTCTTTGATTGCCTCTTGGACTGTGAGTGTTTTGCCTATGTTTCTCAACTTGTTTAACAGTTTTCCTAGCAGTTTTCTCTTGTTGCTTAGGTTTGACAAACTCTATCTTAGCAATACTAGGCTTAACTGTTTTCTTCTCAGTTTTAGTTTGAGACACATTTTCTTCCTCATTATCTAACACCCATTCTTCAATAATTGGGGCATCATCATTCTTCTTAACTACCTTAGGCTCTTTTTCACTAGACATAGCTTTACTGTTCTCAACTACAGGCTTATTAACAATTCATCTAAACCAATAAAAGACAAGTCAGGTGTTGGAGGCATGGAATTTCCTGTGTAGGGAGGTGGAACTGCATTATAATTTTCATAGCCTAAACCTTTCTTGCAATTTTCAACAATCTGACACTCTATGATCTTGTTTAAACTTTTAGATGCATTTTCAAATTTATCTACATTAAATTGAATGCTATCTTTTTCTTTTTGAATTTTTTCAAGCTTCTTCCTAAGCTCTCTAATAGTTATTTCTCCTACTTGAATATCCCATTTTAAGCCATTAATGTTTTCTACATAAACAGACTCATTCTTTTTATTAAAATTTAGATTTTCCCTCCTTTGGGGTTTCCTCTAAAAGCAACATATCCTCCATCTATATCTTCATAGTCTGTAAGATAGGACGTGTTCCTTGTCATGTGCCTTAAGCATCCACTATCAATCACTCTTTGATCCTGTAAATCTATTTGTGGAATGACCTCTGAGTCAGGACTTGAAGATGAGAAAGGCATGAGTGCATAATTAGGCCATTCCTCGGCCTGATCACTCCAGTCATATCCACCAAGACCATCACATGACACCAAAGCTGTAGAAGTATATGTTTTCACAGGCACACTCCTTCTTGAGCTTTCCATGTTCTTGTTGTCTTGATTTCTTGGAGCTCTGTACTCCCTACCAAAATGTCCCCTCTTGTAGCAGTTGTTGCACTCCACTTTGGACTTATCAAAACCAATAGTCTCATTGCCTTTAACAGTAGCCCTCATAGTCAACATGGCCATTTACCATCTCAAATCCATCTCTTCCATGTTATCTAGATATATTTGTTGCAAGTCTACATGTATAAGTTGAGGACTATTTGGTTAACTAGCAAAGAATGCACAAATAACAGCATTACTCATGTTATCAATATTTGTAAAGTTAGTAGCATTAACTTGAGTGCTAGCAGTAGAAACTCCATGAGCAGTATTAATTGCTTCATTAGTGCTGCTAGTGTTGTTATTTGAAGAGGACACAAAAGCCATGTTCTGTGTGCTTGAACTTGAGCTAGACATCCCTTTAACTTCATGGATCATTACACCTTGAGGGTTGTTGTAGAGATCACTCATGCTCTTGTTCTCCAAATCAGCTTTATTCCTCTACACAACAGCATGTGTGTTCCACTCAGGTAACAAACTTCTTAATAACTTTTGATTACCATCTTCTTATTAAAGCTTTTCATCCAAAAGCTCCAACTGACTCACAAGCTTTTGAAGCCTATCAAAAGTTTGATCAAGCATCTTTGAGCTTAGAGCAGTGAAGTTTTCATATTGCTGCTTTAAGAGATTCCTTTGAGTCTTTCTTGTAGCTGCATTCCTACCAAATCTCTTTTCAACAGCTTCCAGCAACTTCTTAGCATCCTTTATAGAGTTAAACTTTAACTGATGTTCATTGGGAATGCCCATCATTAAAGTACTTCTAGCTTTCACCTCTAATCTTCTCTGAGCCTTTTCTTCAGCAGTTTTAATAGGCATCACTGTCACAACACCTTCCATAGTTGTTGTTTTTGGCAAGGTTGCATCATTCTTTATGACTTCCCACAATGAATAGTCTATCATCTGGATATATTGTTCAATCCTCATACTCACTAAGTCTTAGCATGGGAACTTTGGATGCAGCCACCATCTGTGCAGAATCTTGATCCATATCTTTTAGCAAAAGAGCTTGTGTATAAAAACAAGTTCTTCTCTTTTAAAGCTTCTTAACAAGCTCTGATACCACTTGTTGATCCCACATCAATAGATCAAATTCCTTAAGCTTGTTTAAGGATTAGTTATATTAGATAAATCTAACACAACTATAGTAGAAACTTTTTTTAAATGTATTAAAGATTATGCGGAACTATCTTTTAATATTAAGAAGAATTATCAATGAAACAGTAATCTCTATGAAACTTATAAGTCAAAACTACAAGCTCCAATATTATTAATGATAATAATACGAATACTCTCAAAGTATCAGGGTTACAAAGACCTTGAAGCTATGAATTATACGTCTAATTGTATATCAAAAGATGAAAAAGATATCAAACTCTATGCCCTAGGACCTCCTTTTATACACTAAAGAATCCTAGTCCGCTTACAATACTTTCCTAAGTATCTAAAATCTTTTCTATAAACAACTAATACATATCATATAAGCCAGTACTAGCTAGCAGCATTAACTTGATATTCACTAGCAGTACTAACTCCAAGCATATTTTCACTAGCAGCATTAACTTTAGCTGAGCAGTCTTAACTTTTTTTTTTAGCTGAGCAGTCTTAACTTTATACTAGCAGTAGTAACTTTGTACTAACAGTAGTAACTACTTAGCATATTTTCTTTGAAGTTCATGAGCAGCACTAAATCTTCACTAATAGTACTAACTCCAGCTGAGCAGCATTAACACAAACATGAGCAGCAGTAATCCAAACAGCATCAAGAAGACTTTTAATCCCAACACTGTTCCAACACCCCTAAAACAGTTGCTACAGAATCCACTATCAAGAAACCTAGAAGCATAATTAGGAATCTATATGAGCAAGTTAGTAAGACATGCAGTTGGTGGTATCCTAAGTTTATACCATCTTGATACAAATTGAAACCTAAATTCCCAATAGTAAATGTCAACACAAATGTTAGTATGCCTCTAGGAAATGAATCTAGAACTACTAATATTTTGGAACCTATGACTTCTAGGTGTTCCACTCTGTCCAATACTCAATTGTCTTTTAATTCTTTTGCAGCTCGTAGAGATAATTCTATTCATCATTGACTCTGGGTGCTCAAAGCATATGACGGGAAATCTCAAGCTTCTAAATAATTTTATGGAGAAATTTCTAGGTACGGTGAAGTTTGGAAATGATCAAATTGCACTGATTCTTGGTTATGGAGATCTGGTTTAGGGAAATATCACTATCAAAAGAGTTTATTACGTCAAATGGTTGAATCATAATTTATTCTCTGTTGGTCAA